>VZTI01010038.1:118147-134576 GCA_013397865.1 Struthidea cinerea
GGGGGGCGGCGGGGGGCTCCGCCTCGCGTCCCGCCCGCGGGCACCGCCAGAGACGGGCGTTAATGAGGGGCGACGTCGCCTTAGAAAGGCGGGTGCGCCGTCGCCGGTGTCCCCGTGGGTTCGCGGCCCCGTCGCAGGGTTCCCGGCGGGGCCGGGCGGGGAATTGCCCCTGCGCTGCCCGCCGCGAGGGCGGGCCTCTCCCGCCTGCCCTCAGCTCGGTAGGCCGCGCCGTGCCGGGGCCAGGCGCCTTTCCCAGCGCCCGTGCTCGCGCGCGTGCACCCGGGAAGCGCCGAGGCAGGACCGCCGGGGCGGCTCTGGCCGCCCGACGGCTCCCCCCGTTCCCAGTGCCGCTGGGCAGGCGGAGCGGTGCCCTGCTACAGTCGCCGAGTGCGACGTGATTTAAGTTTTGTTGTTCCTTTTTCTTTTTTTCTTTTTTCTTTTTTTTTTCCGGCTTTACTTTAGGAGCTCCGCCTTTACTCGAAGAAGCGGTGGTAGGGGCAGGGTGTTCTCCACTCCCAAGAGGAACGTTTGAAGACCTGGTCGTTAAATGCTCCATTGTAATGCCACGTTTGTGTTCGATGGGGCATTTTGTCCCGGCTTCACAGGGCGGCTGTGCCCTCTGAGTACTGCACGTTTTGGAACGTACAGTAAACACACCTGGGAGCGACCTAAGGAGAGGAAAGTACGGGAACTACAGCCTCGTCTCTCAAGCAGCTAAAGCTGCAGCAGCCGCGGCTCCTGCGTTTTGCAGACTGGGGAGCAGGCTTCAGAAAGTGCCTTCCCAGGCCTGAATGTAGCATGCTTTCTGCAGAGCTGTCATTGAGGAGCTGGAACGTGAACACCTGGTTCCACACACACCCCCTACCCTCCCCCTCCCCCGCCCCGAAAAAAACCCGATTCTGCACGTAGTGGTACTGTGTCCTGGAAAGACCCCAGAACAATTTTTCTGCAGAGCCCCGCTTTAGACAATGCTGTGCAGTGACGCACACACGAGGGATAGGCTCATAGACTGGGGTTTTTTTCCTTCTCTGTGTCTGTCATGCTTAGATTTGCCTTCAAGCAGTTTGTATTCCTGATGAGCTGCAGTTTAAACCTGCATGCAAAATAGATGTGGTTTAGTCATGTCATTTTTGATGCCTGTATACCAAATCTATAGTCTCAAAACATACACTCAGAAATACCCTAACGATGGTAGCTAAATTACTACCGAGCACCTTGAGGCCTTGATGAGACATGCCACCCAGGTTTTACCAGTGAGGTTTTGCCTTGCTTAAGTGACCTTCAAGGATTGGTCCATTGAAACCGTCGTGGTGGTGGTGGTGCTGATGAAGGTGGTAATGACATCCGTCTTCTGCCACTGCCTAGGACTCAGCTGCAAGAGGCACACAGTGGAAATGCCACCTTTTTCTGGACTTTGTAACCAAAATCTGCTCCCCTATGGTGAGTGCTATGACCACTAACATCTGGAGAAGTTTGTCACAACAGATTCTTAATTCTTTTGAAGAAATATTTTGCCTAAAATGACAAGTGCAAAATGGGCCAAAATATGTCCATCCTTCTCACCTTCTGTTTTTATATGGCCAAAAATACCTACATGTTTTGTATTGCAATACTTAGCTTCCAGCCTACTTACGTCTAGTTTCTGCTGTAATTATCATATTTACCAAGGTCATAATCATGTTTCCATAGGGATTTAGACCTCTAAATATTGTTTAAAGATTTCATGATAAAACACCTGCCTAATTATGAAAACACTGCTTCTCATGTGTCTGAATCTTCCAGCACCAAAAAGGCTTTTAAAAAATCGATCATGAACACCCTTCACTAGACAGAGGAGCACTTCCAACTCCTCTGAAATAGAGGGCATTCACCATATGCCTGGACCAAGTCTTGACATTCAGAACTATGGCTGCCAAATCTACAAATGCTTAAGTGGCTGTCACCAAGAGTGTGAAAGCTGTGCAGGAACAGAACAGAACTATTCACTCTGCAGAGTTGCAAGCATTTCTGGAAACCTGATGGGTGTGCACAGTGGATATTACCATCAAATCCACAAAGTGGAGAAGGGTAAGTCCAGTTATAAAATAAATAGTATATCTGAAGAAATTGAATTCTGAAAATAACAACAGGATTAATTGTTCCCTGTTGCCCTGCATGAGTTTGGCATTTGGTACAGGGCTCCAAACATACAGGTGTTCAACACCTTAGAAGGCAAAAGCATACAGCTTTTTGGTCAAAGCAGTCTCTGGTCTTCTTGTGCTGGTCAGTTTACCAGCAATGTTCATCGAAGCTTCACCAGTGTTTGCTCTTGCTTGCCCATTGGTCTTCAGTGAATTTGTGTAGCTAAAAATAAGCCAGAGCTTGGTTTGCAAAGCTTTAGCAAGACATATATATCCATATACTTAACTCTTTATGTAACTAATCACTTGTCTATTTTTGTGCAGTTTTGCAGCATTCTGGCAAGATCCATGCGACCCAGAAGTTTAAGAGAAAGTGTGCTATAACTTGCCAGTTTTAAATTATGTGAATTAAGATCAGAATGTTATTGTCATTCCGTTTTCCTGTCTTTTGTCACTTATGACACAGCTTTGATGGATCTTTAAATATGGGCTGTTTTGTATTTAAAGTTCCTTGTTTTTTCCTTCTTTTATAAAAAATCTTTTTGTGCTAGGTTATATAACCTGTACCATTACCTAGCAAGTGGAGAAGCTAGCTTTTAAATGTTTTAGACATATTGCTAAAGATTTTTCATAAATGAATTTATTGCAAGAAATATTTAGGCAGTTTTGTATGAAAATTAAGTGTGCTGAGTTTTGACTGGTGTAAAAAAACCCTTATAAAATGTTTCAGAGGAGCCAGAGGTTGCAAAACATCACATCCATTCTTTTGCCAAGAAAGGCAATCGGTTATTTCAGTCCTAATAGTTCAGAACTAGCCTGCTGTTATTTACATTCAAAATTTAGAGTCTGAAGTGAACAGAATGGTGTGTGCTTACATATGTACTTTACAGGATAAGTGAAAAAAACCCTCTCTTTTCCACCTAAGATTTTCTAACCCACTTTCAGACTCTTGTCATTCTTTTTTTTTTTTTTTTTTACAATCACATCATAATCTTAGTGCAGATATTTATCAGTGCTAAAGTACCTTTAAGAAAGGGTCCAATCCTGAGGCTGTTTTATATGTAACCCCACATATTCTCTGTCTGGAATGACTGTAGCTGAAGACCAAGACAGTTGTGCCTAGCACTGCAACTTATTACAGTTTATTTTGGGACCAAGTTACAAGGTCACCATACTTTGTCAGCTGTATACTCACACACACACATACACAGAGGCACACACACAGGCACACAGACTCACAAAAATAAAGTGTTAAACTGATAATCATTTCAGAATGCCCCGGAGTAAATCTTATATCTGTACACATATTTAAGTTCACTGTGTAACAAGTGCTCTTCTTCGTTTTTGGGAAGATAAACTCAGTGAGGTTGTTAGTTGAATTGAAACTAAGTTCTCACTGCTTAAAAATTTTAATTATGGTATTAAGTCAGGTTCTACTGGTAGAAGAATGTAACAGCATGACACACATTTTATGATCTGGTGTTTTACCAGTGCTATCAAGTGACCCTGTCTCAGCAAGTTTTTAAAACACTCCCTACCTACAATTAGTCATTAGTGACCTTAGCGATATGTTGTTGCTGGTAAGAACATTAAGAGAATTTATGATACCATGTATAATGTAATGATTTATATGCCAATTTGTATGTAGCTCCCTTGCAAAACATGAATTTTGCATGTTCCAAACTATTTTTCATTGAAGTATTCACTTTTTTCTTTTACACTGCTAAAGTCGCACTTTATTTAGTTCTTTTATAGGCATTGGTCGTTTGGATTTATGGTCTTACTTTATTTCTGCTTGATTCACTACATGCAGAATTCTTGCAATGACACAGTTCTGCTTACAAGAACTCCATTTGGGATGTGGCAGAAAAACCAGTGTTAAAGTACACTGACGTTCTTTTCTGCAGGAAGAATAATAGTTCAGTTATCCTCTACTGGAAGCTGGATTTGCAAACTTACATGGTACAAAACAGCTTAGGCAGATATTTGAAATTAAAGTAATTTTTCCTACTCAGTTCTTCTTTCTGCATTAAAATCTGTGAACTAGCAGTAACGAATATTTTTATCCATGGCAAAACCACAACAAATTCTTTGGGAGGAAAACTTTAACTCTCCTAGAGAAGTCTCATAAAGTCCTATGTCATCATTAAGTTGTGTTTAAGCCTTTTTATCATGTTCGATATGTGAGTGCTACCTAGTCAAGTGACTTAAGTCCTGAGGCCCACCTGCAACAATTGCTAAATGCATATTTAGGCTGTTTATTCCTAATTTTGTGGTAATACTCTTAGTTGCAATCAGCATGAAATTATTGCAATAAGGCTTGAATTGAAAAAACTGGACCTGAACAAAGCATTTTCTTACAGGTATACCTTAATCTAGCCAGTGGCTAGATTAGAAATTATACTCCTGATAAAACTACAATGTTTCTTAGTGCATTTATTCATAGGAAGCCCCTTAGTCTCAGTAACTTAAAATCTACCACTTGATTTGCAACAGCAGACACAAAATTTTCTTAGCTTCCAGAAAATTAATCAGATGGTTTCGTCAGAAAATATATGGGCTGGTCTAAGTGCTAAAATCCAAATTTATAACAAGGAAGAGGGTCAACCACTCATAAAACACAGCCTCCCTTGCACTGATCCCCAGTATTAGAACAAAGATTTCCTTATCAGGAGTGATAACTGTAAAACGTGTAGTAAAACACATGGCTTATCATTCTACCTTACCTTTCAATCTCTCTAACCAGGTTTCAGTGCTTGCTGCAATGTTAGGAGCTTGCTAACTGTATTACAAGATGAGGAGAATGGACTTAGCATTCCTTCCTGCTACTCAAGATGCAGTCTGTGGCCCTTAAGGTAAAGAAAGTTCTCCCAGCCCTTGCAATACCATTAACAAATGTCACTATTTAGTCTCTGGCACATATTAATTACTAAATAAATCCAATTTTTTAACACTTTCACATTTTCTTAGGTGCAATAAATACCATTCCACATTTTTCAAAACTTTAGCTTTTCAAAAGTAAATACGAAATGGAAAAGGGGATTTTCATCATATAATTTTGGTGAAAGGAAACCACAACTGTTTGGAACATTTTCAAATTATTTATATTTTGACATGCAAGAGAACTATACAAACCAATTTAATTCTACAAGTTCAAAGTGCTTTAAGTAGGGTGAGGAAAGGGTACTTCATACTGAAGTACCAAAAAGAGGCCAAAAGAAAGACAAATAATTTTAAATGGATATAGTATGTCTTTAGCTTAATGTTCTTTATAGTGACTCTATTAACATTAACTTTGGCAAAACTAAGTAAACTGAGCAGCACAAAAATATTATCTAATACAAAACCTCAAAAACTATTTTTATTTTCAGAGTGTAAATAAGAATTTGTACTCCTTTTCTCATCCTATACTGCAAATTTCTTAGTTGCTCTGGAAAGGTGAAGACACCATTTCTCTTTTAATTTTTAATTATATATTGAAATTGAATTGCATGCTGTCGTTGTACTGCAGACTCTGCCAGCACAGAAATCAGGAGTTTAGATCTATGTATTGTGAAGCAGCTTTATTTCCTTCAGACCTTCCTTAGGAGCATCATTCAGAAGTAAGATGTACACACCTCTTATAGTAGCTATGGAATTACTATATGATAAAGATAAATGTGTTTAGCAGAGACTGAATTCAGCAAATAGCTGCTTATATATATATTTTTCTTCCAAACCCATGGAAAACTCTAATTCTATGGCAGTGTGTTTTCATCTGATGAACAACCAGGATTATTTTCTAAACAACCTTTTGCTTCCTAAGGAATGTAAAGAAGAATTCCTCTCCGGTTGTTATTCAGAATGGAAATAGTGGAGATGATGTGCTTCAAGTAAGTTTATTAGTTGCCTATAAGCTTCCTGTCTTACACTGCACAACAGCACAGGCAGTTTTGAATTTTTAGTGTATTTCAGCATTGAAACTTTTGAACAGTATATAGATTTTGAGACTCACTGATTGCATTCTGCTTCTATTTCTGTCTTTAATGGATTAATCTAGAGTGATCCTATATGGACAGGGTCATATTCATGACCTCGATATGGACATATCCATGGAGTAATTTCTTCAGAAAATGGTCAACATTAGGGTTATTTTGCAGTGATGTGAGAAATATTGCCAAGACATCAGATTATGTCAAAGCCACATATGAGGTTACCTTTCTGTTATTCCTGTTCACACAGTTTTGGAGAGTTGAGAGTTCATGCTCTCCTGTGTTACAGCCTTGTCTTTCCTGACCTTGGCATATTTTTCTTTCCTGCCCCCAATACAAAAGAGAAGCCCAGTGGGGTCTCCAGCGTATCTTATGTGAGATGGAGAGCAGCTGTCACTCTCCTGGAGTGGAGAAGAGTGGGTTCTGGAAGTAGGAGACTCTGTTCCATCTCGTATCTGTCTTTATAGTTAGGGTGACAGTCTGGTCTCCATGAAAACTGAACACAAACAATGCAGTTCTCTTCACTGAGTACTGACAAATGGACATTCACAAACCGTAACTAAAGAAAGTAATGAGGAAATAGTTGTTATTTGAAGGACTCCTTCCGTTTGTATAACTGGGTATACATGCAGTGATCGTCACTCCAGGTACTCCAGGTATCAGCCAGCCCTTTAACCCACACCTGTCTCAAAGGTAAACAATGACATTTTGTTCGTGATAACAAATCCTTTCGACAGGGCAATCTCATGAACCTCTGTAAAGTTTACTTAAGGAAAAAATGAATGGAGATTTACTCCTTACTTGCTTGTAGTTCAAGTGACTCCATCAGGTTACATAGCACTGCTTTGGATGAACACTGGTATAAAAGAGAGAAAGGATACAACCCACAGGGTCAAACTGATTTGGGCTAAATTTGAGGGGCAATTAAATTGCTTATTTCCAGAATAACCTGCAAGATATATTTGATTGAACTTGATGTGAGATGGCTGAAAACAAAACAGGGAGTAATTTACTAAACAAACTTTTTTTTATGACTTTTTTTCCCCTTAAGTTTTAAAACGGCACCTACCATAACAGAGTCCCTACCAGAGAAAGGAGGCACAAAGCTGAAGATAGCAAATTAATAGTGCCCCCTTTAAGAACAGTCAGTCACTTCTTGCAATCAAAACCATGCTAACATGTGCCCTGTTCAAATAAAAATTACTGGACTAGAGCCAAACAATTAAAAGTAATTGATAATAGATTTTTTCAGAATCCACTCATCTGTCAAATGTGTCACTCCTCCATAAAACTGTATTGCCCCTTGTTGCATTAAAATTAAGAAATTTAGCAGAAAATAAACACTCTTGCTTTCCAGCTGGTCCTCAGAATTTCGGAAGGGTTGGGTGGGACTGTGCTTAATTTCTGATTAGAACTAATCTGGCACTATTAAGTCTGGTCACGTTCAGTAGGAAGTTCCATGACCACAGATTCACAAATAATGTGGTTTACCGATCCAACACTACAGGTCAGGTCATGTTCAATAAGAACTTGTGCGATCACAGATTCATGAATAGTGCGATGAACCAATCTGGCACTATAGGTCTGGTCACATTACTCAAGAACCTTGGGAACAGAGATTCACGAATAGTGTAAATTATTGAAGCAACGGAAATACAGATTTGGAATTGCTATTGACAAATGCATTAGCTGGGATAGAACTCTAACAATAACAGTAACATTGTGTTAATCTGGGTAATAATAATTAGAAACTTACCAAGAAGGCATCCGCCCTCAGAAGAAAAGGGAGGAGAGTAACCAGTGAACTGTCTCAAGTCTTTTTGGGTTTTCCTCCTAAGTGAAATTTCTACCCTTCTGATATACAGTCCAATCTTATTCCCTTCCTCCTATGCTATATGTAGCAGATATAGATAGTGAGTTGTGTAAAATAGTTACATATGTCATAGCATGTCATTAATTAAGCTTGTTAATATATGCAGAGTGTGCATTTTAAATTTAAACAACCCTTAGTCAGACACAAGTTAATTTTTCTTTGTTATGGTGTCCTTCAAACTTCCAGTCATAGGACTCTGCCATTCTGTGTCATTCTTCAAAGCCAAAACAGGACCATCCTCCTGTCTCCACGGGACTTCATCCTTCAGTCAATTCATCGCTTCTTGATGTCAACTATGCAGATCTCCATCTGCGAAGATAACACAGAGAATACACAGTGTAGGCCATAGATAGTAAGACTTAGCCCTTCCCTGGCTCTTTGGTCATCATCCCACTCCCCTTCCAAAGAAAGATCTTTAAAATTCATTGTGTGCACTTAAAAACAAAGTGTCCTTGTCCTGGTTTATAATGATTGTCTTTTAGATTGGATTTGTTTTGTTATTTAATTGCATTCTCTTATGTCATGCATTTTCAGACAGTTGCTGGAAATTTCTGCTGCTCTTAAACAAAGAATGTTTTGTGCTGTATTATCGGCTTGCATTTTCCTTGGATTGTTTTGTGCTGGTGTCTTTTCACTGACTTCAGCAGTGGAGTATTGTAGTCATAACTTCACTAAGTAGAGTGTAACAAACAGATACTTTGGCCCTTTCTCTATGCTGCATCTTATTAAGTGATCTGTGGGAAACACTCCTTATGTTGTTAAGGCATATGTGCTAATATAAACAATAAATTAACCTTAACAGGAGGAAGCTTTGAGACTCCTAATACAGGAACCCAGCAGAAAACAGAGTTTATAAAAGTTGTATACCTACCAAATTCCATGGATATTTTTGTTTAAATGTTCCGTACTTATTTTCTCCACCAGCCTTTTACTATTGGCTTTACCAAACAGATATTATGAAAAATACTCTGTAATTTCTTGATATGAGATGGCAAGGGAGAGGTAAATACTGGACTCATTCAATTGCATTGATATATTTCTTTTTTTCCTACAGTTAAAAGAACAACAGTGAACACAATTGTAGGAAGATTATTACTCTGAATTAGAGGTCAGGGTGCACAGATCTATTGTACTAGTTTTATAGGCTTCACTAATGATAACTGTCAAATTACAGACTGCAGTCTAGTTAAGAGGTCAAGTACTGGGGTGCTAATCGATTCATACAGAAGCGCTTTGGATTCTAATGTTTAGAATGCTATTTCATATTATAAAGTGCTAGAGCTCACAACATGTGTCATGACAAGACTGCAGATTCTCATGACAATGCAGGAGTAGTAGCATTTTAAGCAGGAAGAGCTGATGGTGGAGGTGCAGTTCTGGTAACAGATAGTATCTAGAAGCACACTTGAACAAAGACCACCACACCCCTCTCCAGTAAGATGTGCATTGTCTCTGGACCCTAGAGGCAGAAGTTTGTTCTCACACAGTCTCTGGCACATTCTTTCACTTAGTGAATCCTGTAGTTTGATACTATGTTTCCAAGTGAAACTGTTCATCACCTACTTCCTGCCCCAGAAACTAAGTGCCCAAAAAGAATTTTAGAGCTACTCCACTTAGGGCTGATCAGCTTGAATGCAATAACCTCAGCCCAAAGTCTGATTTGTCAAACAAGAATGTTTAAGTCTTTGAATCAGATAGCAAATCAAAGTGAGGATCAAATAAATGGGTAGTAAAAGCTTGCTACCAGCTTCGCCACTCACTGTCTGGCTTTGGACAATTTATTTTCAGTTTTTTTAAGGAAGTGTGAAAATACTTGCTCTAATTGGCATTGGTACAGGGCTGTGGAGTCTGTAAATTATTTATTATATTTCAGAAAGAGGCTCCAAGGTTAGCATATGTAAATTCAGGAACCCCTGCAAAGGCATGCAATTTGTGTGCCGCTTGGCTTTAACAGAGTTTCAGGGATTTCTTGGACATCAGCACTTGTTCTAGTCTCACAATAACTACAAATCTGAGAGTGTTTGAGAAGCAGCACTGGGAAAATCTGTCCTGATAGTTGACACTGTGTCCATAAAATGCTTTAAGCATTTGCTTAACGTTGAGCCCATGAGTTGTGCTATTAATTCAGTGGAGTTAATCACTAGATTAAAATTAAGTTCATCCTAAATGCTTTGCTGGACTTTTAGCAGATTGTTAGGTTTATGATTTAGGTATCTTTTTTAAACTTGCTGAGGTCAGATCTACTGATTTAAGAATTTACGATCCAGCTGAAAGTGGCAGACAGATTTCTGTGAAAGTCATTTTGGGACAAGAGATCTCTCAATATTCAGAGGTACCATTATTTATCCAGAAACTGACTAATTTCTGTTTCGTTATCTAAACTTTTCAAATTCTACTGTGTATGACTCATATTCTTGTAGCTTATATTTATTCATTTTATTTTTCCCAAGGCTAAAATCTCTCATGCTATAAACCACCATGCCTCAGGCAACTGCAGTGAGGCTACTACATGTTATGTGTTTGAAGTCCTTCCTCCTGCTCAACGCTACTTTTAATGTCAGTTTTATCGTTTGTAGTACAGTATACAAGAAATACTTGTAAAAATATATGCTGCATCTTCCACTTACGGAGCAGTCTCAAATTAATTGCAAGGAGCCTATTGGAGATAATAGGCACTACTGAATAGTGCATATTGCCTTGTAGTATTGGGTTTATAGTCTGGGTTTTAAAGTTGAAAAATAAGGCTTTCACTTTAAAGTAGATATTTGCGTGCTTATCTCCATAAAAACAAATCTATGCATAGCCATAAGATTTCAAGCTGTAATTTAAAGCAATATAAGGTAAGAAGTATGTTTTTTTGGGTAGGAACAATCCTCTGGAGTTTTACCTAACACCATTTCAAGCAGTGGTCTGAAATTTACTGTCACAGGTCAATATTCAAAAGATGAGTGGTTCATTTGTACTAGAGGTTATTTGTTTCCTATTGAATGGGTAAAGGGTAAACAGCTGTGATACAGGAATATTTTTACTGGAAAGCTGAGGATTCTTTTTATTAACACGTTAAAATATTGATCACTCAGTATATTGTAGACAATTTCAAATTTTTTATGATTAGCTTATGGGAATACATTATTTACATTCGATATGACAGCTTAGATTTTTAGAAATGTGCAGTATGGTCACAAGGAATCAAAATTTGTTTCAGTCTTTTGGGATAAAGAGTTTTACTATTATCCTAAACAATAGAACAGGAGTTTTAACAGAACAGATTTTTTTTCCCCAATAGCAATCTCATTTGAATGTTTTCATTTATCAAAGCATTTCATGTTTACTTAAGAAACACATTTTCCACTCCCTAGAGAAGTCCATAATGTACTCAGTAAAGACTGAACATCAGAAAAAATGTACCCAGTGACAGAGTAAAATTCAGGAAGAACTGTACTGATTTTGTTTTGGTGGAAGAAACACATGTCGTGGAATGTTAGCGATATAAAATTTTTGCCTACATTAGCACAATTCCTTTTGTGGTCATCTGACCACATGCTTTTTTACTTGAAGTCTAGCATTTAAAGATGCCACTGCTGTGTATTGTAATATTAAGATCTAAGAAATTTAAGCTGAAGAGAAAAAGTTGAACTTTAGAGAACGGTGATACTTTTCACCAGTGAAACTACCTGAGAAGTTACATATGACTAAGATGGAATTAGGGCATTTTCTTAATAGTTAATTTGATAAAATCCAGATAGTTTATGTATGACTTAAGCTTTGCCTGAGTGGAAAATGGCATTGTTCATTAATGAACAGCAAATCTACACAACAGCTTAGGACAGGGATTGAAAAATTCTATATCTATATGAAATTACAGAAGAAATTCAGAGAGCTAAAATCAAATTATTAGAACTGGAACATTGCCAGGATCCTTGGGTTAACTTCTCTGTTCTTTTCAGAAGCTATATATTAGATCCCATTTCTTGTCTGTCTGCACTGTTCCTTTTCTCTGTTTTTATAGAACATTCTGATTTTTTTTCTCTGTCCTTTTTTTTTTTTTTTTTTTAAGAGAATGTCAGTTTCTGTGCCTGGACATATATGTGTAAAGACATGTAGGTATACTTGGTCTTCAGTATTTAAGCAACTTGTATTTAAACAGTGCTTCTAGTTTAAAAATACTATCACTGAGAAGTTTCCAGGGCTCTAGTAGGCAAGCTGAAATGAGCAGATACAGTCAAGAATAACATGGTTCTATATCACCTGTAAAAACATAGCATGAAGCCTTTGCCCTGTCAGGTTCTCAGTAAAACTCTTGCTGACATTGGTGAAGGGAGGATTTCAGCATGACACTGTTGGTGCTTATAATTTTAGCATCAACCTTGCAGTACTTGGTATTTTTATTATATTCTCAGCTCCAAGTCTTGTTTGTCATGAAACTCTCAACTTCATTTTTAAAAAATCTGTGCTAGCACCAAATCTACAAAATAGTGTTGGTCCCAGATCCTACTAAAAAGTTTCATGCCCTGTGATGATGTATTTGTGCATTATGTTTTTAGACAGGTGCACTTTGTATCTTGCTTGTCTGTTGCTCTCTAAGTCCATGATCAATTAACTGAGCACTTGCACAGCTGAAGCAGGAGGTGCCTCTGCTCCCAGCTTGCTGTGGCCATGGTATACACACACACATTCTCTGTCTGCTCATAGCTGCCCTTGATACACTAAGCAGTACCTCTGTAGTGGCAGATCTAGAGAAGCTGACATGCGCATTCGATGACATGCGCAAACCTGAAACTTTCTAAAGTAAATGAGCTGTAAGTTACTAAGAGAAGCAATATTTAGGACAGTTTAGGCATTTGACACTATTTTTTTTTTAGATAGTTTGGTCATATGGGCTGTTGTGAACATCAACATGGCCAAAACACATCTCCACTGTAGGCACAGAAGCAGTCACCTTGCCAGCCATAACTAGAAATGTAAGGGCACACAGTACAAATTCAGCTCTGGTAATGCTTTGGGAGAGTGCTGAACTGCACCGAGTACAGTTACAAGTGGGGGTTGGTGTGAAAGAAAGATCTCAACGCTCATGCTCCTTCCTTTAATCTTCTCCACATTCTGGAGACTAGGGAACACATTCAGAGCTGTGGATCTGCTGAAGTGTCTACAATTTTTTTATAGAGCAACCTTTGATTCTCTAGTTGCAGAAAAGAAGTTTCCACACAACCTTCCTTCTCTGAAGGAGGAAAATCACAGGGTATCTGAAAAGAATCTGAATAGTGCATTTAAACAAAGGCTCCAAGAAATGCTCATTATTTTAACACTAGTAGATAACTTTTTGGCCAAAGTAATGATTTTTCAGTGTTTTACATGTAAAATGTGGAAAGTAGTTACCCCCCCATGAGGCTGTTCCTTCTCTCTGAACTGAAGGTGTAGGTGTTCCAGTGCAAATTTGCTATAGGGAATATAATCAGCATCCTTAAAAGATTTTCCATCTAAGTCCAAACTGCCTTATGATATTTCATGGGATCAGGAAAATGTTGGTAGAATATGTCTGGTGGCTTTATGCTATTGCATCAAACTCTACTTTTAGCATTAGTGAGTACCAGGAGATTTTGCACCATTACTGTAAGTCCCTTTAAAAAATGAAAGTTCCTTTCATCTTGATACACTACTGTGGAGCCCAGCCAGAAAAACACAAGTCTATATAATAATGTTTACCTCTAGCCAGTAATGAAAGCTCAGAGTATATACAGGAATGCCATTACAAGCTCAGTTCACTAACCCAAAAGTAGCTGCTTCCATTTAATCCAGTTATCTATATACGTATTTTTCCTTCTGTGACAACTGAGAATATCTCCCTGGAGTGCAATCAGGTTCCTACCATTGATATGCGTATCTGAAAGGTCCTGAAGTTTTTAGCGTTTCTCTAGCAAATACTTCACTTTTAATTGAAACATATCTTAGCCATGAGAACACTCATGGTTTCTTGTTTAGAGAACAGACAAAATGAAGGATTGAAAACTAAAGAAAAACAGAAGCACAGATTTCTTTATACCTTATTTGAGTGAATGTGTATGGTTCTTTGATCATATCAAAAGAAAACTGTTGATGACGTGCTGAAAAATAAAACAACATAACATATGGCTGAAAGCATATCAGCATAGTACTTCTGTTTTTACACCAATCTCTACAGAGTTTTCTAAAGCACATTTGCTAATATTTTAGAAAATATATTGAACTGTTCAAGTTTTTGCTATTTGCTGTTATGGCAGCTTTGGAAAGAACTAATTCTTTTAAGAGTCCACCATTGTCATACAATTTTTTTAACTTCTTTGACTATAAACTGCTCGCTGTGTTAATTGCAGAAAGTACTAACTGCAAGCCAAAAATACAGTGTATGAGTTTTAAACAAAGTGTATGTCCTGTACCATATTCCCAGAAATTGCTGACTACAAAAGTGCAAGACAAATTCAGACACCGTGATACTCCTGCAATCTTGGAAATGTTTATGTGACAAAAACCATATCTTAAGCTGGGTTTTTTCACACTCTTACACTGGAGGTACTAATTTCTGTGGAAGTATGAAGACATAGACTGTTCCCAGTCACTGTGGTTAAGGATGTCTTTACCTGTTGAAGCTGAAAGACACAGTAGGGATCTCTGAACTCTGTGTACAACAAGACTCTGGTCTATGACTCTTCTAAACACTTTTAGATTTTATAATTTTTATATTGTTCTCCCTTGTCTAAAAAAATTTATAAATAATTATGTACTGGGTGAAGTTCACAAACACATTATAACAGGCACTTTTTAGAATCCATCACCACACTAGCAGACTTTCAAAGACATGGTAGTCTCCAGCAACAGGACTAAATTTAGATGACAAGTTCATTTGGCTTTACTGTCAACTTTAAATGAAGTTATGAAGTATAAGTATTTTATACACTTAATGAGAAGCGCCAATCTAAATAAATTATACATAATTATCTGCATTTAAAATCTTACTAGGAGTAATATTTATTAAATTGAATTATATGTCAATAGAAGTACTTTTACAGTTTTCAGTCTTGAATTTCAGAATCAGTCTAATTTTTCAATAAGTAAATCCAATTTTGTTTCCTCAGAAGATTTTAAAACATGGATGAATGGTCTTGTTACTCTTTGCATAACAGGGAGCCAGAAGTAGCCAAATGGAATGACCTGTTTGTGGCAACATGGGGAGCTAATGACATAGCCTGGAAAAGAAATAGAGCATCCCAAAGATCCATATCCTGCTCCATAGACTCTGATGCTTTTCATAATTGTATTTTCCAGCTACACAAACTGTAGTGTTCAGGAGTCATTAAAAACGCAAGGAGATTAAAAAGAGGGACAATTTACATCTTGCAATGGTAGGGCTTAGCAGCTGTATACGGAGGAAACTCATCTATTTCATACTCTGAATTTTAAAAAGCCACTATACAATGACAGCTTGTACTTTTGTGCAATGCAAGAAAACTAATAATTGAAAACCTTTGAAGGTCCCATGTCATGTTTTTAATGTATTCCTGTTCAGTGCTCTGAGTAGAAGTTTTGTTGTTGCTATTGGTAGAGGATAGATTGAACTGATTACATACTGTGTTATAAATAAGTGTGTTTCGTTCCCTGAGAAATTATTCTTCCTTGAGTAACAGGAAAAATAAACAAAGGGAAAAGGGCACATTTTAAGATTGCTGTCCCAGGCTTTCAGATTTCAGTTCTCAGCTACAATATCCTAAATATATACAATTTTTTATTTTTAGGTCCAATTTTTAAATTGTTTAAGAAGAGATTTTCCCAAGTTAATCAGTAGGTATACAGTTGCTGAATAAGCCCTTTGTCTGCCTGAACTATAAGGAAAGTTGGGAAAAGCATAGCCTGAATCTATGTTTACACTCCTGTGATTTTGGCAGAGGCCAGATTGAGTTTGGCATAAATTAGAACCATCTAAAACTGTTCTGTCATTGCTGACTACCTGAGACTCTGAGGAATCACTCAGAACTGAAGATCAGGTATTGTGGGCCATGCTCTGGGAAGGTGCTTTAACAAATGAGGAATCCACAGCAAGTCAGGTAGATTAGTTTTCCAGATGGTTGTACCACTCAACACACACACTGTGGTACTCTGTTTGTGGCACAAACAGAGGCAAAAGATGTCACACTCCAGGTGTGACAGAAATATTGAAAGAGATGTACAGTGCTGCTGTGAATAAACTTAATTGAATAACAGATAGGGTTGCAGTGGCTCTCTGGAGTTCAGTGCAAGGTGCAAACCATGGGCAAATGGGTATGGTTCTTGCCTTTAACAAATTAAATTTGCATTTCTACAGCTACACTGCCATTGAGATCAGAGTTAGTTTAAATCTAGCTTAACCTCATTGATATAAATCGCAGCTGCTTCTTGTACAGTGGTGTAAACTCAGTACTGGTCAGGCAATATCCACTACCTTTTTTTTTTTTTTT
>VZTI01010038.1:134623-191318 GCA_013397865.1 Struthidea cinerea
TTTGTGTCTAGGCCACTCTTGTCTCTTCAGCTGAAATGAATAATTGATCTTGTTATCTATTCTGCCACTAAGAGATACATCACAAGTTGAAGAATGTCTGGTAATGCCCATATCAATTTATATGTCAACCTTACAGTTAAATTTTACCTGCAGTCATCAGTAAATATCAGGGAAATTTCTTGATGTCTTCTATTCAGAATTTTTAGCCTTGTTTTCTATTTAAACAGCATCTTTGTGTTGCTAGTAATGATAATGAGTAAGAGAATTTTTACAGCCCTGAAATCTCAGTGGACTTCTAAAGGTACACAGCACTTCAGGAAAAAAACCCACAAAAGACAAAACAACAAAAAAGCTCAACACCCAAACCCAAACCAAATAAAAGAAAACAACAAAACAAAACTAGAAAAACATGGATGAGTATAATTAATCTTTAATTTCTCCACTGAGATACAGCCACATACAGCACAAGATAAAATGAGATAATTATTAGGCCATTCAGAGCTGCACTGCATGGCCATCCTGGAGAAAAAAGGAAACAGAGAACGGCTGTTACTGAGTCCCTACAGATCCTATGGCTCACATGCATGAACACACAGACACAGGGATGGCTTCAGTAATATAAATCCGACGGCAAGGAGTTGAGAAGGGTCCTTGCATGGAGTTCCACAGACAGCAGTTTATTGCTTGTGCTCGTGAAGGGTTCCAGAGGCATTGACCCCAAACACGTGACAGATCTATCTTAAATACAGGGGTGTGGCTAACACCAGGAGCCAACCAGGGAAATCAGACTGGGGTACATTACCATAACTGAACAGGTATCCTGGGAGAGGCTTCTTTCCCTCACCATAACCGCTAAGTCTTTGGCAGCGAAGACCCTCTTACAAGAGCTCTCTCTGTCTCCTGTACCACTGGCTAATCAGCCACCAGAAACGGCCTCAGACAAACCACATGTGGAAGTTTAGGTAGACCTTGATACCCAAGCTACAATTTAACTTTGACACTGACATTCACAAGCATCTCCATAAAAAGTACTATAGTGTCTTTAGTGACCACGAACAGATACATATTTTCTCTGAGCTAAAAGGTAGTGCAACCACAACAATTGTTAAGAAGTTGAACAAAGGAATGGTTTACATGACCAGATATACCATTTCTGTTTCTACTGAGAGTTCCTTAAGTGGTTCTATTTAGCAAGATGAAAAATATTTACATTATTTCACAATAAGGAGGTAAATTTCTGTATATGAGCTCATATGAATGCAGAAGAAGACAGATGCCACTTATTCTCTGTTATACAGTTGTTACACATGCTCTCACATATGCTGTGGTGATACACAACGCATCCAGTTTGGGTATAAAGATGAAGAAAGATTGTGCAATACTCACAGACAGCGTGAAACTAAAGGCTCATTTATAAATTGTTTAGGCATTTCCTTCATATTATTTTCCTCTGTTGCTCTTGTTTCATTAATATGATGAGGTCTCTGCCTGTGTCTTTTCCTCTCTTTTGAATGTGGTGTATTTTCTCATGTGCAGTGCCAAAATTGCCTGGTTCTAATGTTCTAATGCAGGATCGCACTTTGCTTCCTGACTTGCCCACTTGTCCACTTTGGGCTAATGTTAGTAAACATCCCTTAGAAACAATCACTTTTAATCTTGTCAAAGATGACTGTCTTGTGAGGGTGAAAATTAGTTATTAGCTTAGCTTTTCATCCATGCATAATAGGATGTTAAAATCAGAGATGTTTGCTTGGGGCCATGAGAGGCATCCCACTCTGAGCTTAAAAGTTTTGAATTTATAAAATGCAACATATTTAAAATAAGCAGAAATCAAATGCCAGTTTTAAATGAGTAAAGTCTGTTCTGTGTATTTTCGTCTTTGTACAAGAAGTTTAAGGCATCTTCTTGACTGCAGCAAAAGAAGAAAAATATGCTGTGTATTTGCTGGTTTTTTATCTCTGCCACCTTTGTTGTAGTAGATATTTGTCCCGGTTTGGACAAATTTGGAGGAAAATATCCTCTGATAGAAAGCAGGTTACAACCACCCTTCTCCCAAGACACTAATCAACCCCAAGAAAATAATCAACAGAAAGAACTATGCTATGCACTTCTTATAGTGAGGACTTTAGGACTTTCCCCCTGAATGGAATTCTCAGCAGCTTGGTTCCTTCAGAATTAATCATCCTCAGTCCTCATGCTGCGTCTTATCAAATTAAGCTCTAAAATTGAAAAATATCAAGACAAAGTCAGGCTGAGGACAAAAAAAAGAAAAAAAAAGGAAACCCAAAACAAATTAATGACAAAATCTGTTTGCACCTGTATTGCAAGGTAAAGCTGGTGTGATTTAGAGATCTCCCCTTCATTCTGCACTGAAGCATCTGTGGCAGGACGGGAGTCCAGGATCCCTCTCTGCAAATACCCACAGAGCAGTAACAACTTGCCGTTTGCTTTGTCTCTAATTCCACTTGAGTTAAATCAGCCAAAGCAAAGGACGTAGAGCAGGTGATAGTTCCCTTAGGACTATCTATGTTAGAATCATGGTAATTGGCAATGAAAGCAATCAGTGAGTTCAGGCACTTTCAGAGAGACCTCTAAATGTCTTTATGCTCTCCTTTGTCATCTCCAGTACCTGCATAGTAAGAATGGCTACCACAGAAACACAGGTAGGCATCATGGTTCTGAATGCATATGTAATGCAAAATGCAGGGTTGTATACCAGTCTGCTGGATGACAGGCTTGAGTCTTTGGATTGCCTACCAAGTGTTGATGAAAAGCCACACAGATTCTTAATTCAGAAACTCCAATTTTTCCTCTGTTCCTGTGTTCATTTTCTTTATCAGCAGGGGATAACTTACACTTTCATAACTGATTAACATTTTAAAACTGTGGGAGCACTTTGTGTGGCATTTCAAACTATTTAACTCTTTAGCTCTTTGCTGGAGCTCCACTTTGTTTGTTTGTTTGGGGTTTTTTTCTTTTTCTGCTATTTTTTTTCCTTTTGGAATAAAGGTTGTGCCAGCATGTCAGCACTTCTGGAAAGTATTTTGCATTGTGGAGAAGACACTGGGGACATCAGTTACATTAACTAAATTTGGGCAGTACGAACAAGTGGAGGTTTACCAGCTTTCATGTCATTGTATAACCTACCCACATGGGTGGAGGAAACAGCCTTGCCATAAGGCTTTGAGATATCTTAATCCTTTCCATGTCCTGTTTGTCCTCAAAATAATGTCTTCAAATGGCTGTTTAAAATCAACAGGACCTATCCATTTCCCCTTAATCTCTTTTTTCTTGTTTTGCCCTCTCTCACATGTGATGTATGGGCAAAGCGGGGACTCACTGGTACAAAAAGAGCCATCTTCCAACTGTGCTTTTTGGTACACAAAGAGCCATCTTCCAACTGTGCTTTTTCTCTCAGCCAGTTGAAGCTCATCCTAAAGCATGGCTGAGGAATACTATTCACTTTAAAAATAAATACAGTACTTGAAGACATTTTTCCATATCCACAGACAAATGTCTAGCTACAATGTACATAGAATCATCTGTGGCTGAGGAAAATTATTAAGCAATGCCTACAGACTTGTCTTCAGCCCACTTACAAGGGCTGCCACCTGTGAATTAAAAAGGCCAAGATCTGTTGAAGTCCACTAATTGAATTGATAACATGGCTAAAGATACACCAAAAGGATTCAGTTCCAAGGTCATTTGAGTAAGGATGATCCCTACTGACCTTGGTGGGACTTGCATTTGAGTCTCATGATTCCAAACATGAATGTGGACATTACTCCCCACCATTGTTCTGCAGTGTTCAACTGGACACTCAACACTGTAAATACTATTTTATTTTTCTCCTTACTATGTTTCAGAAAACAGAAGTCTAGTAACAAGACAGTTTTCCAACTCCCTTATAGTTAAGAGTGAAGAAACAAAACTACATTTCTGGTTTTCTACAATATATTGTGATGAAAAGCTGGGCATAGGTATCCTATTTTCTAGGTTGTCAGTTTTAGGAACTCAGAAAAGATGTGAATGATCCAGTTGTGAAGGACAAGAAAGAAGAAAAGACAAGAAAGACACATTTTGTCTGCGTTTGAAGATGAAATATCCATTTCTAAAACTACATGTCTTCTAACTTGTACTGCTTTCCTTTTCTAATTCTGTTTCAGCTGAGATTCATTCCCCAATGCCCAGATTTTCCCACAGGATTCCTTGGGTTGGAGATTCCTGTTAGTCTTGCCCCTGCATTCAGTCACAGGGGTGTTGATTTTATAGTGTATTCCTGTAAGTGATTTGGTATTGACCTGCTACCACTCTTCGGCACAGGTTAACCGACAGACTTGGCAAAGAGAAATTCTTTACAGTCATGCCAATAGAACAGATTAAAATGGAAAATGCAAAACACTCTGGAGATCCAAACAGGAATGTATTTAATGTTCTCAAAACTCACATATACTTCCTGAAAACGTAACTGCTTTGCAATTAGCGTTAGAAAGAAATCTCCTTCAATTTTACTCTTTTCCCTGTAGGAATATACAGGATGGGACATTTCAATCACTTATCTTTGTTACATTAAATAGGGTCAAGCAAAAGTAAGAGGAAATAGAAAAATTGTGCTAGTAGCATTGGAAAAGCTAGTGCCTTAAAAAATCTTGCAATATCTGAAAATCATAGTTATTTCTGAAAAGACTAGCTGTTTATTATTTTATCTTATAATTAGTATTCTGAAATATTAGTAGCTTTGCAAAAATTAGTAGCTTTTTTTGACATTTGATTAACAGCTGCAAACAGCAATTTTTAAGGTTTGGAGGCAGGTAATTTACATCTTACTGTCAGGGAAATGGAACCAGAGGAAAGAAAAGTTGGAATGCTTCATCTACATTTCTTCTCCCTTTCTTTGAAGTTTCCTGCTAATATTCAGGAACAATTTCCCTTTTCTAATGTTCTTCCACTAGTTGAATTTTATTTAATTATCTTGGTTGCCCACTGTAAATAAAAAGTAAGAAACCTGCCAGTTCCCTTTGATCATGGTTCTGTTCTCTTCCCCAACAGAACTTACACACAGAGGGTTTTTGTTTTTTTCTTTCTTTCAGAGGTGAAAAGCATTCCTCATTAGGAAGAGCAGATGCATCCTATCATGAAGGGTTGAGGGTTGTAGATTCTTTCAAGTAGTTTCCTTTCTCTCCAGGTACAAATTTTTTAATCCCTGAGCTTTTTCAGTGTTCCAGAGTGTTCACATATTTAGAACATATTGCCACTGGAAGCTCCAGGCAAACCATGTGTAAAAATAGAAAAATGTATTAAAGCATAAGAACTAATGAGGACAAAGTGCAAATACTTCTCCTAACCATTGCCTAGATGACTTCCTCAGGAAAACAGGCAGGCTACAGGTGGGTTCCAATATTCTCCTTTCATCCCCGTATCAAACAGAAACACAAACCCCCAAAAAATTCTTCCTTTAGTTTTTTGATAATACTAATTTGTTTGAAAAAAGATATGAATTAATATTCCTTTTCGTGCTGATTCATACTTTGAAAGTTTTTCCTAAACTCCTTTTTCTTTTCAATTTAAACATATTTCCTGGGGATATATATAAAAATTATTTTGAAAGTTTACAAAAACCAACAGTGCAAATATTGCAGTCATTTAATAAACATAGGACTGAAACAATACACTGAAATTACTTGTCATACAAGATCTTGAAACAAGGGAAGTGTTGTACTCTATTCAGAAAACATTTTCTTGAAGTTTGCATATATCCCCTTTCCTTTCCTGGTGAAGTTTTAAAGTTACACACACACATACACTTGCTTGAAGCCTTATGAAACTGAAATGTCAAGTGAGAGTTGCTTTATATCATGTTCTGTCAATCAAAGTAAGCGAGGCTTTATGCATCTGTTGCTAGTATATTGGCACTTTTTGAAGAGTGTTTCGGAGGGAGCGAGAATAAATAAAGATCCTTCAGGCACTTTCTCATTTATGGATGAGGAATCAAAGCAGTCTGAAACTTCATTTTCAGCCTGATACCCTGAAGATTGTTGGCTGATAATTCTGGATGGAACAGCTTATCTGGGAGGATTAGGGAGAACATGGACTTCCTATTACTGCTGGCTTCAGCCTATTCAGCTGGGCAGACTCTGTCACACATTATCTGTGCCTTTACATATGTCACTAATCTTATCTATATCTTTTCAGCTCCTTCTGTTGGAGCTGTGGTTTCCTGTGCCTAAACCTCCCATTTCTTCATTACACTGGCTGTATAGGCATTAGCCTTCTCTAACAGCCTTTCTGCACCATGTCATTCAGTAATGGCTAGTAATGCAAAGGTATGAGAAGGTAATGGTTGTGCTTTATCTCTGATCTTACAGGCCTCACATCAATATATTAAATGCACACCTCCCTTCCCACCAGCATCCTCCATTCTGCCCCCAACATTTTTGACCAAATCCACTTAATAAAATAAAATCACCCCAACAATAGAGTATCTCTGCAATAGTTAAAAGTAACGGAAGCAGGCAATTTTGGGGAAGGTATATATGCTGGAAGGGTCAAAGTAGTTTGCAGGCAGGAGAACCAAAGCATCAGCACCAGAACTAATCTGAAGCTTCTGCCATTGCTAATTGGAGTTACAAATTTAATGGTGTTCATCACTAGGACAATATAGCTCAGAAGAAAGAAGTCTTTGAGTCTTCTGAGAGTCCCTGCCCTTTTTAAATTTCATAGGGAAGCCCCTTTCCCACAGCCACTCTAAAATACTTACCTGGCTTCATCTGGCTCCCTGCCTGCCAGCTAAGTTCCATACTTTCTCTCCTATTCTGCTTTTGACTTTCAGACCTCCTGCCACACATCCACTCTGATGTCCTCTTTCCTTTCTAATTAATTTTCTGCTGTTTCTCCATCTCCCTCAGCCATTTTTAACTTCCTCATTCCCCGTTACCATAATAAAAATGACAATAAATGAATTTTTAAAAGTGAAGGAAATGAAACCACTGAGATACTACTTTATCCTTTTATTAACCCACTAACTGTTTTTGACTGTAAGGTCTTTTGGGCAGGGACTGCTCTTACTGTGTATTTTCATGGTGCCTGGTACAATACACATCAGAAAAAAAAGAAAAATGATAACTCAGTCCTTATCTTGATGACTTTTTAGGTACAATCAGAATGCAAACTAAAAAAACACATCACTGACCTCTGACTACTAACTCCTGCAATAGTACCATCTGACACTTTATTGCCAGTTAGTAACTCAGCTAGTTCCTTATACAATTAATTTTAATTACATGTAAGTAACATTTTAATTATTTTAAAGCAGTGAAATTTCCCTTCCTGTTTTTGCTGCCCTCACATTTTGTTTTACTTTAAATTGCCAAGTTATTAGGGATCTGTACTTCGTCTGTTCTCTCGAGGTTGAAACAATAAGCTTTATCTGAACCTGACAAACATAATTTCTCCTCTTCATAAGTGAATGCCTTGAATGTCATGGTTTCCCCACCCCACCACCACAAGTCCAGTCAGGGCCATGTCATTTGACACAGACACATTTTTTATTCAGTGACAAGCAGAAGCAAGAAGAAGTGTGATGTCTATCCCAAAGCTATACAATTACTGCTGAACAGTATAGATGAGACAGACACAGAGAGTTTTGTTAGCTTCGGCATTGAGGGCAACTGTAGGAAATGATATGTTGCACCTATGGAAGATTTTCTTGACTATTGGCATTCTTTCAGATATTTGAAAAATCTCCTCACTGTGGACTCTGCAAGAACTTCTGTTTTTCAGACTACACAAGGCATTCATGATCTCTTAAGGATGGAAGGAAGAATTTCATTTCAGATGCTCCCATGGAAATTGTTTTCACTCTTCTAATCTAGTTGACTTGTTCTTCCCTGTGGTTTTGTACACAGACTTTTTCAACAAGCACTAGGATCAACCGAGCATTTGATATACAATTCATTTTGCCCATGCAAGTTATGCCTTTCACCAATTGAAAAGTATAGACCTAAAGAGGACAAGGCTATTTCTCAACTCAGAGAATCCAGTGTTTCATCAGGTGTACCTGAACCCCTTTATGATACATACAATATGAAGAGCTATATAAAGAATCTCTTAAATACTTAATTTATAGTCAGTCCTCATCTGAGTATGTGTCATTTATGAAAGGATAACACGTGGCAGGTGGCCTTGTCATTAGCCCAAGGTAACATAGGTTATGACTTCTAATTCTGTTCTCAGCCCTGCCACAGAGTTACTACATGACCTTGCACAAATCACTTAACCTTTATATGACTAATTTTATCCGTCTATAAAATGGGGATAGTAAAACTTTTAGCTACACACAGCAGGATGATGAGAATTAATTAATGCTGTTGAAATCCCTGAGAAAGAAGACTTTATATACAGGACCTAATTTCACAAGTATTCACTCTTTGACTCTATGTCTTGAGCAGCTACTTCTCGTTAAGCAAAATTAGTGTAAAAACCTACCATCTGGATTTGTTACCATTGTTCAGATTCACTGTGCTTAGATATGAAGCTCACCCAAAACACTCTAGAGATTCAACACGAAAGAAAGCTCAAGTGATTCATTAGTAATATTAGTTGAATATCCACATACAGAGAGTACAGCCAACAATGTTTGAGCATTCAGAATTTCATAGCAGGGGCTCCAAGTAGCATATGTAAAAATTGATATCTGATTTAAAGTGCCTGTCTGTGTTGCTGCAAGCAACAGGCAGGTGAGCAAATGCCCACGTGCATGTGGGAGAGAGAGTGTGCACTGTCCATGTAGTTCTTCAGCTTCTATTTTTTTAAGATTTGACCCTAAAACTTCACTTCTTCTGGATTGTGGACCAATTTTCCAAACATAAAACCAATAGGATTTTCATTAGAAAAGTTGGAAATGTGGTATCATGTCGCCTACCAATAAGTGGAACTTTATGGGATATGACTATAATATATAATACACAGACAGCACAAAGAGCTGGCTAGTATTTATGTCTAGTAGTTGGGATGAGGGCAGAGCGGTGGAGTGAAGGTGATCAACCTCACTCCACTCTGGTAGTAGCATGCTGTTTTACAGTAGGCAGCCCAAATCAATTCTAACTCAATTTCAGTTCCCACATATTGAGACATAACAAAATCCTTATATGATATAGAACAACCACTCTTCAATATTCAGATCTGTTGTTTTACTTAAAGCATGCATGGATTTATGCTCAAAACAATCACTTTTATTTCTTTCTACCACTAAGGCAAAATTTTCAAATTACTATAATTGTTGCAAACTTCATCAAATGAACAATATATTCATATTCAAACCTGAAGATAAATCCAAAGTTACAGAACTGTCAAGAAGGCAGAAAGCACCAATCTTGTCTGTAGGTATCAGTGATACAATTGTCTTATCCTAGACTAGCAACAAACCAAGAGATTTAAGGTTCAAGATCATGTGTGGTGTAACCTGAAGTACTGCATGGCAGGTCCAAACTCAAGTGCACTTCAAATTAACCTCAGAAGATTCTTCATCTTAAGGAAAAATGAATTCTTCATGCAATGGAAGTGATTAACCTTGAACCTTCAAAGTCAAGATGATCGGAAGGTGTGTGTGTGTGTATGGGGGAGGGATTCTGCAATCTCCAAGGTGTTTGAAAACTGATACATCATTGAGAAAATAAACAAAGTAAATACAACTCTCTCCTTAGTCTGCTGCTGCAAAACATTCCAGCATATTTTGCTGTAAAAACCTTTTGTCTTTTAAATGATCAAAGCAGCATGTGATCCAATCAGTTAAACAACTGCAACAAGCCAGAACAACACAGATACACTTAAATGTCCTGTTTACTAAAGATGTTCATTGAAGATAATGATGCACAGGGCCCAAGAGATTTGTAGAAAAATAAGTAAATAGAAATTAAACCCAGCTTAATGATGTCTAGGATAAAGCGTGCAGGGTGGAGGAGGGTGGTGAGTTTTGAGGAATACGCTCAGTGTAGGTAGCTCTGGATGCAGCTGCAGTGGGAGCTGCAAGTTGAGCTCTGGAGGGTGAGAGCCCTGGGCAAGAGGCTGGGAACTGCCAACCCCTTCCATAACACAGGTTCAGGGACCTGTGGCCTGGCCAGGTGGATGGACACTGAGACACAGCAGGAGCAGATGAGTCACAGGTTTTCCTTTCCTTAGACTGTGAGGGTATAAAATCCCAGGGGATCCTTTGTTCAGGGTCCATTCAGAGGCACCCGTCTCAAGCAGTTATTTTTTTTGTTTAGTGATTGCATCGTGATTAAATTTTTTTACGGATCAAGATGTCTGAGACTCTTCTGTGGAAGTGTGGGCTCACGCCAGTCAGGAAACTTGTTCTGGCTGTGTGACTGTGAGGGTGTACCTTGTGAAGGGGCCTCAGTTCCAGTTCAGGTGGCACGAGAGTGACTGCCAGAGTGGCTCCTGGATGGTTGGACAGGGAATTTTCCTTAACAGTGGTGACACTTTTGTCTTTTTTCTTGTATTAGGACTAAGAAAAACTTTATACTGCTAAAATAATTTTGCAGCTTACACATATAAGTTAATATAAGCACAGCAGAAGAATATGACAGAAAGGGCTAAACACTGCCCAAATAGCTTATCTTTAAGCATACTTTCCCCTGGTCAGATAGAATAAATGTGCTTTTCTGGAAGAATGAAATAATAATAAACTCATAGTGATAATAATGCAGCGCAGACTATTTCTATAAGAAACAAGTAAAGCTAAGACATAAATAAAAAAATGCAAGGTATTCTTGGGATGTTTTGGCTTTGCATGTTTGTTTGTTTGTTTGTTGATAAAATAACCAAAGCATATAATTGCACTGATTAATTCCTTCTCTGCCTTCTCTCTTTTTTCTCTGTCTGGCATCCTTTACTTCCTGTATCCCTTGACCCATTTCAAGAAAGGATTTAAGGAGGTGCTGATTATTAAATAAAATGAATTTTACAATTGACTCACATAAAACATATACAGAAGGTTTTCAGATGTGGGGTCATCTGTGAGGACCTCCAAGGAGGCACCCACCTGCTGGCCTTGCGTTAAATTCTACTGCTCCCGCTTTATCATGCCTTAGCCTGAGCCAGTCTTCACAGCCATTCACACTGAGTCACTCAATCTCAAAGTGGTCTTTTTCTGGTAATATCCAGGAACAGTGCTGCCTCCAAAGAAAATCCTGCAGCTCTAGAAATTCCTCCAAAGAAAATCCTGCAGCTCTAGAAATTCCCCTTTTACCTAAATAGAGAGAGCTGTTCATCTCTTCTTATCCTTTGCTTGCTGAAGCTGGTTTGCAGTCTTACCTCCTGTATTAACCTGACTTTTAAAATGTGGCCTTTAAAATGGCAGGAAACTCAACAGCTTTGTGCATTCAGGTAGAGCTCAGGAGTTTTTTCACATCATAAAGCTTATAACGGACATGGCTTGTCTCTCTTCAGGTTAGGTTCATTTTTATAACTTCATTATTAAAACCTCTAATCATTTTAAAGGGATTTTCCTGTTTGTTTCAGTCCTGATGTAGTCTTAGCTGCAAGTCTTTTGTAGTATGCTGACATGCAATTGATGGAAGGATATGTTGTTTGTAATACCCTGAGGTGTATTCTGACATGCTTCCCATTTCATACAGTGAACCAGAGGATACAGGTGGTGCTTAGTGTATTTTTATCTTAAAACAACATTTTCTTAAGTTACAGCCAGTCTTAGTGAAAATTAGTTTATCTGAAATGATCATTCACATATGTACACGTACGTTGAATCCAAAATTAGTAAGACACATTTCTGTACCATTAGATGCCTATTTTCAAATGTCTCATTTTAAGTGGGACTTATTTCTCTTATCATGAGTCAAATAGCAGGATTGCTGAGGGTGGAACAAGATAAAGGTCATTCATCCCACCTGAGGTCTCCTCATGCACTTCGTAAGCATTTGATTTTTATAGATGACATTAATTAAATAAATACATCTGAATGAATGAATGAGTAAGAAACCAAGACACTCTGGGCTCAAGTGCCTGGAAATACTATACTGAGAACTAGCACTTAACTATGTTGTCTAGGAAAGATGCCTTTTTGCACTTCGTGCTTCTGGATGTGCCTAGAAATGTGGCCTGCACCTATCCTAGTAAATGCTAACGATGCTGGAGGGATCCAAATCCAGGATCCTGATGTCATTGACAGTAAAATGTTAGAACATCTTTAACGAACACAAATGACCAATAACAAAGCACTCAACACAATCGGTCAAGCCTTATCAGCTGCCTTCTAGTATCCCCATCTGGTAAGTTACTAACTGTTGCTGTAGGGTTTGTGTACACACCTTAAGCATCTTCCCAAATGTTTAGATAGACTTTTTTTCCCATCCTATCAATATATTTAAAAAAATAAATTGTAATGGATTTTTTTCCTGCCTCTTCTTAATTTGTAGATTTCAGAAGTCACATTTCTGAAGAACTGGGAGGAGGGGGTGTTTGCCTAAAAAGTTCTGTGTATTCAGAACTAAATGCTCTAAAAATATGTATTTTCATATTCAGTGGCACATTTTATTTACTAGTCACTAATGTTGGAGGTAAAGCAGTATAATTCTTAGTGTGTTTTACAAAAGAGGGTGATGCTATTCTGTTAAATCCATGCCGTATTTCCTATCAGAGTGTCACTATGTGCAGGATTTCTTATTAAAAAAGCAATCTTTAAAGTGATCTGCTGGACTTTTTCTCTCAAGAAACCCATCTAAGAAGGCTATCTATCCCCCAGTAAACACTTTTCTAGCCTATCATAAAATACAATCACTTCCTATAAAGAGATCAGGAAATTATGTAGTCACACTTTTTGTGGTGAAATTTCTATTGTGGAAAACAATCTAAGGTCTGAAAAGTCAACAATTGTATATTCCACTGTTTAGATATTAAAAAAAAAATTGCCAAAACCGAATATTCCACTCATCACCATGCAGTCAAGGTGCTTGCAATAGCGATTATCTATGCAGGTATATCTTTTTGTATTAGGATCCATAGGAAAGTTCCCGGCTATCTTTACATACATAAGTCCTAGTACCTTGGGTGAAATTTCACCAGAAGCAAATGACCCAACACCCTGTATGAGGACAATGCATGCCCTCAAGTCAGGGCTCAGTAGAGATAACAAAACTTTTACCTGCAAGTAAATTAATCCTATAAAATTATAAGGATGATTAAGATAAATTAATATTTATATACTACTTCCTCCTACTTGTGTTCTTTTTAGTTAGTATCAGGAAGGCTGGATAGTCTTCTCCTTTGTTTTTGGAATCATATACACTGGGAAGAAATTAAGCTATGTGTTCTAAGAAGTATTAATCTGTGTGCAACACTAATATGTCTTTGAAGTAAAGCAATAAAACAGAACAGCATAGTTCTGTTGGAAATACAGATTTGCTTTAACTGCTGAATAATCGTTAATTCAGGAAATAAACATAAAATATGTAGAATCTTGCAAATTCATGAATATATTTTCATAGGCAGAAATGCCATGACCAAAACTAAAAAAAAAAAGATGCAGCAGGCTTCAAGAATTTTGTTGAATGTTTGATGAGTTTAGAGATCTTTTATCTTAACACTTACTATAGTTTGAGACTGGTGAATAATTCACAATGAATATTTCATCAGACACATGTTGCCTTCTTTTTGCAAACAGCTCATAGTTTTCCAGATTAATTTGTTATTTGAAATTTTATTTTTTTAAAAGTAACCAAGTAGATTAATCCAAAACCATTATGTGCAAATATTTGACAACTCGTTTGGACTGGTTACTTGTGATGAGCCAGATAAGTCACAAGGTATTCTTTCTATTAATCCAGTAGAACAACAAACGTATACTTCTGAAAGAAATACTTACACATGTGACTATGACATTTAGTTTTCAGTGAATACCCCTGCATGTGATAGGGGAGCATGTGTTCTATGACCATTTGTGCCAGTAAAAGGCAATCATTCAAATATCTGTAGAAAGCAAACATGAAAGGGGATTGTCATTATCACATAGCCAATACAATATACAATCTCATTTTTAGACAGGTGAATGAATTAACAATACACTGTTGGTAGGGCAGATAAGTGACAAAGACAATCCCAGGGGCAGAGATTTGCATGCTATTTCTGTGTCCCCTTTTTGTAATTGTTTGATGCTGTTAGGTACCTTTTGTTAAGACAAAAAATAGTTCCTAGGCAGTAGCAAACTAGGTTGATGACAGTAGCAACAGCCATCCAATAGTCATCCTCAAAATTGATTTTGTTCCATGCTGTGCTGTCTAACCATTGTCCTCAGGGTTGCTTGAGGAGGTGAAAATCACTTCTCACTTTGTAATATACTTCTTCTATGACAAAGGCTAAAAGGAGCTGTGTCAGAGGAGCTGTTGGGGGCGTGGGCTTTAAATAAGTGGAGGATCCTTCTAACCAAGGAAATCTTATATAACAGTATCCAAATAATTTATAACCATTTAACCTACTGGATGAAAAATTACAGTAACCAAGCTTAGAAGCTGGCATCAGTTTTCATAGAACAGTAACATACTGAAATCTCTACAAGATTAATAATTTTTCCCTTCCTGCCACATTTACTTTTGCTAAGCATCTGATGCAAAGTGGGCAATCCCCATTGTTCTCTTTACACGGACTGGTTTCTCACTCAGTCACACCTAACACCTAACAGCCAGTGAGTTTTGTCCGTAATGGAAATGGTGAACACCACAGAGTATGCTGTAATGAGCCAGCTGTGCATAAACAGAGATTAGGAATACAGAGATACCACAGTCAGCTGTGCCTGAATTTTATCTAGACACTTGTCAAAACTGGTTTTGCTAGTACTACTTTCCTCCACATTATACTAAAAGCATGTGACTGACACATGTGTTCAGTCCAGACAGAGAATAAAAGTATGACAATACCAGGTATTAACACATTTCAAAAATCCATTGTTGGCAGAAGTACAAGCATCTTGATTTACAGAGGTATTTGAAGTACTGTCATTCGATTTCAGAGGGAATTAAGTACCTGACCTGTTTAGGCATTTAGATAAATCTTACTAAACACCCATCTTCACCTCTAGGCAGCTAAATAGCTCTGTGTATTTGATTTATAGCATTTAAAAGAGGTTGCTGAGGCTTTAACTCAACTCTGCCAGCACATTAAATACAGATGCTAGGAAGCATACGACTCTGCAAAATAGTTAGAAAGTATTAGCTAACACAGGCTATTACCTTAAATCTTTACCTCCAGGGGTTCTTGGAGGGTAAAAGAATTTTACCTCTCAATGGAATTGGCAGAATCAAGATTAGATTGTCCAAGAGAAAGAAACAGAAACCACAAAATCTTTTCTCAGCCATACGGAACCGAGTGGTTCTCCTGTCTGTAACTGAACTCCACTATTAAGCATGTGGTTGAATAAACATCAGCCAAACTTGAACATGTTATGATTATTTGGGGATTTCTTGTTAATGACTATTGTGTAGACCACCCAGCTGCACAGACAAAGTGTGTAGATCTGAAAATATCCCTGTGTATAGTGAAATAGCAGTCATTTAGGACCACAACAGAATACCATTTCCCTAGCACTGACTACACACCCAGTGAGTCCCTAATTCCCCTGGTATTTCAAAAAGGGAAAAAAGAAAATAAAAAAGCAGCTACAGTATGCACATGGCATAAGCAGTTACTAAGGCACTACAGTGCAGTGTCGTGCAGGCTGTTAAAGGAAATCTGGTACTCCGGTGATAATGTGTATATTTATTCAGTATAAATGACTAAGTTCAAAAAAACCATACAATGAATCATAGTTGCAAGGCCGGACTTGCTTTGATTAACTACACTAGTATAATGAAATCCAACAGAGCAATCACTGAAACATTTAGCTCCAAATGTAAATCTTTTTGAACTCTGAAAAAAACATGTCAGGCAATGAGAGGGGGTATACAATACAGCTATATTTCATATAATGAAAGTGGAAGCAGTTGGAAAGAAAAGGGAATGTTAAAAAGTTGTTATGTTGTGTTTGGCAAGAATGAGTAATTCTGAATATGTCAGTCATGATAATCCAACAAATTTGTGTTTTAAAGGTCAATAGAAGCATTTTCTATAGTGGTACAATAGTTATGCCAAATACAGAATAAGCATTTATAAGACATTTTCAAGTATTAATATGGTACCATAATGCGTCTTGGGGAATTAATCTCAGTTTTAAATTAAGGGCATAGATTGATCAATGTAACAGAATTTTATTAAAAATGTACTGATATAACCCATGGCACTTTCATTTCAGCAAGACTATGACATTGAATTCCCATATCTCAGGCTTGTTTTAACTGTAGAGATGAAAGGTATCTTTTCTACCAAGAGGCAGAATGTGCTCTGTCTTCGGAAAACCTACCATGAGCATGATGATTTCCTCATATGGTTACTGGTCATGCACCTGGACACTAAGGTATGTAATTTTTCCAAGGAAACTTATCTGCCAAGTGCCATTAATGCCGATAAAAGATAACCTGCACCAGTGGGAAACCTAGACTTGAGGAATTCTTCTGAATACACAACTCAAAACACAGGTTTTCCATATGTCATAATTTCCCTGCTGTTCTGTCCATTTTGCCTGTATGGTTGATCACAACATGAGACAACAGTTTTTTTCAGCGGTCAGTAGAATTTCTATGAGCATAAAATGCAGAATATGGGCAAATGGAACAACACAAGCAGCAGGAAAATCTTTTCCTTCTACTGTTTTTTGTCCAGAGTATTTAATGGGGAGAGGCCAGAAAGCAAAAATTGTGGTGAAGAACTCTGCTGTCATTGAGACAGAGACTAAGATTTAGGGCAGCAGCGCTGGTGTTGGGATACCATCCTCCAGGCTGCATGTGGACAGGGCCAGGGAGTCCCTGGAGGACATAACAGAGAAACACAGCATTGGGGAAGCATCTTAGTGATTTTCTGGTACTTCTTCCTGTGTTAAGTGAGGGAGAGAGTTCCTCTACTCCTCTCTTCCAGCCTTTCCACCACCAAGTTAAAATGTTGGGCTTGTCATGGAGTAAATGTGCTCTATTACATGCATGTTACATATAGACTATAGATTATCTCATATAAAGAGATTAGATGTTACTGCTATGAGCATGGTCAGATTTGGTGAGAGTGGATTCAATTTCCTCCAAGTCAGTGAAGCTCTGCCCACCTACACTGGATCTAAATAGGATCTACGGCATTCACCACTCCAGTATTTTAACTAATGTTGAGCTTGGTAGAATGAAAATGCTTACATAAAGCAGTCACACAGAACATTACAATAGTCACTGTAAAATCCATATGGTAAACCTTGGTGTTCCAGACTGCTTTTGTACAATAGTACAGCACATGCTGTAAAACAGGACTCGTAACCTACAGAAGATTTCTTCAAAATTATTCCATTCAAAGAAGTGAAAGTGTGAACAAAAATGTCCTTTCATCATAAAATGTGGCATTTCTTGCAACAAGCCATAGCTCTCACAGCTGTTGTGAAGACTACACATTATTAATTTGAAGGTGTATGTGCATGTTAACTTGTAAGATCCAGTAGCCTTTATCTTGGCCCAAAGGCCTTCATATAACAGGAGGCCTCACACAATGAATAGAGTGAGAGTGGGGACAGAGTGAAAATTGCTTAATCACCCTTCAGTGGTTAAGATGGGATGAGACTCTACTGGAATGGAAGGACAATTTTTTAGGATTACTGTTTTCTTAACACTAAATCATCTTTTTACAATGAAATATCGTAATGAACTCAAGGGACAAAAAATATGTTTTAACTTGTTTGGAAATCACAGTCAATCTCCAAGCCCCACTGTCCATAGACAGACACTGAAATCCATGTTCCAACATCAACATAAGTGTCGTGATCAAAGTGTTCTTTCACTGTTGCCATCAATTTCTTTCAAAACACTGACTAGCAAATGAAAAACATACTGCTTACTGCTCCTAAAATGTTTTCTACCATGACTGTAAATTTGTCATTTGGTTTTTCTTCTTATCAATTGTCCTAGTCAATAGAGAGCTTGAAAGTGAAAAGAACTAAACAACTCTTCTCCCAAACCTCTGCAGACAGAGTTGTACACCTTCACAGCTTATAGAGGGAAAAATGAGCATACTATGAAAGTATCTTTTCCTTAGAAAATTTTGTAAAATGGTACTGGCTACAAAATTATCTGCATCTATATGCTAAGTTCAATACCATCACTGATTGCAAAATACTAGAAAAATTTAACACTATTTTGTTTGTTTCACAATTTGAAGGACAGATATTCTATACCACATGGAATTTTAAAGAGGTTATACAAGGTTTCCTTGACCACCAAACGTCCTCTGGCTTTTGGGAGTGCTGTGTGCATGTGTTGCCTTCCCACAAGTAGGAAAACAGTGGGAGCAGATACCCCAGGACTGGGAAAATAGGACAATCAATGAATTATTCTTATACAGACTGAGTGATAGCTAGCTTTGCTTGATTAAATGTTTGAGTATGTGTACAAATAAGAGAAAAAAGCATGGGTGTAAGTGCTCTGCATGGTTTGCAAATACCACAAGGAAGGTAGGAAGACAGTTCTTTTTGTTTCACTCAAATGTTTCTTTGGGCATGTGATTGTTATTTATTAGAAATGAAGCAAACCATCTCGGCCAGGCTGTTACAACAACTTGATTAGTCTGTTTCTAAACACTAAAGGATTTCCAGACCTGCCTCTAATTTGTATAAATGGTAGCATGTGATGAAACTGAGCTGCCTACATCCTAACCATAGAGTTGAGTTAGAATATACATCACGTGCTTTTTGCCAGAGGGGAAGGTTCGGACCACACAAAGGGAGTCTGCCCTGCCCCTCCTGCAGTAGTGTGTCCTGCAGAGACCTCTCCTGGCAGAGCTCAGGAAGTCACGCTTGGCTCCTCTTCTTGGCCACGGTGAGCCTCTACAGACTCAATCTTCCGATTGCTGAAAGACAGACAAGCCTTGAAAATACTTCCATTTTCTTTGGGGTTTTGTTGTTGTTGTTGTTGTTGTTTTTGTTGGTTTTTTTTTTTTTTTGGTGACCTGTTTTCCCCAGCTCACTTATGAGATATTTCTAAAAAAATCACAATGTTTGCTTTATTTCTGATGGTAGTTGGTGATAATGGACAACTGTAGGTTGCAATTTCCCATAAATCATATGCTGCCATGTTGGCATGTTGGTAGATTATGCCTATGATACATTCTTTGACATGTACCCCAACCAGTGAAGACTGAAAATGTATCAATATTTGAAAATTTAAAAAGATACATTGGGAAGTTTAGATCAGAGTACTGCAGCATTATTGAAGTAGACCACAGTTGAATTAGTGCTTTCCAATTTTATTCTGACAGCAGATTAAAGCAATGGGAAAAAAATGTCCCAGCAGAATAAAATATCTGTGATAAAACTTCAAGAGCCCCAATGGTTGAATTACTTCACATGAGGCACCAATTTATGGGGTAAATTTTAGAATACCTATTAGGGGGGAAAAAAGTCAGCATGAGAGATTTAAGTAAGTAACACTGTCTTCTGCCAGTAATACTGCTGTATATCCCACAGTTCCCTTGAGTGATTATGCCAATATCTGCAGCATTGGGATTGGTCACCTATTAATCAGGAGGAGAAAACCTTCACATCTCTTCTGTGAAGTATCATGAACTGGGGAACTAAATTCAGGCAAACAAATCCAATAACTTTATTCTTACAGCAGAGTGACATAAGCAAATAAAAATCCCAATAGTGTTATTATAATGCCTGCTAAGCTAATTGAGAACATATTCATTTGCTTCAACTAAATAAATTACTGCTACAATTATATGACCCCAAGGTCATCTCCTTTAGGAGATGTCTAGCACTTGAATTAACTATTCAAGTCTTCACAGTAAGTGGCCTCAGCCAATCAATGCCAAATAAATACTGCTGAAATATGCATTTAATTATCCTAACACTTTAGCTTCTAAATGCTTTTCTTTGCCAGCAGTACTTTTGTTTGCTAATTTATTCTGGAAGGGTGAGAGTTTTCTGAGTCTAGTCCGAGCATCATCTTTGTAAACTCTGATCCCAAAAGAGATCACAGCCAACCATCACGGATAGAACTGGTTACAAAGAGACATTCCTTTGATATCATGGAGCAAAATTTTTTTTATTCCATATTCTTTATGTTGTTGGTTGCAAGAAGCAAACACAGCCAGATAATTTTTATGAAGTTTCAAAAGCATGAGCCTCCAACATGCTTTGCCAGGTTAGCTAAGGATGAAATGCCTCTTCTAATGAAGAATCCATGTTTTGCCAAACTAAGAGTTACTACAGCTGAATTAAAACTGAAATGTAAAATGTCAGTGAGCTTACTACAAACTGCTTTATTTTTGAAATTATATGGTACAATTCACAGATCAACTAAAGCCTGCTACAAAAACCATTAAAAAATAAGTTCTTCTGAAAGCTAAAAGCTGCTTTCCATCCTCCTGAGTTACTAAAACTAATCCTAATGAATCTCAGGTTTGTAAAGCCTAGGCCCATACCTAGAAACCCAGTTTAAGCCCTTTACGTAAGTACTGCATTGGACTCCTCTACTGAGGCACATCGTCCCTCCAGGAACACACAGTAAGTTGTTACTTAGGCTTCTCACATTATGTATTAGTCCCTAGAAATAAGAAAGCTCCTGACCATTCTTCTGTAAATCGGAGTAGAATTAAATTTGCCGTCTATTCGCACCAGTGTAAGAGCTCAACTTGGTCCTGCATACAGAATAATCCCTGCATAACTAAAAATGACTTGTCTTTTATTCTTGTACCCTTTTCTGGATTTTGCATGGTTTATCATGTAAATAAACAAACATATCCAGCTGCAGTGTAAAAAAGACTCTAATTTTGCAATTATTTGTAATATAATTTTCATGAATATTAATTATTTTAAAGAGAAGAATAAAACTGTTGACATGCTGCAGACTAGTAGACTTCATACCTTCAGAAAAAAATGTTTCATTAATTTTTAAAGAAGAGGCATTCATTATTATGTTTTCTGTGGCAAGACTGACTTTTTTTGTGAATGATGACCATAATTAAGCCTCTCATAATGAACACTGCTATTACTAAACAGTACAATTTATATAATGTCTCCACTCTAGGAGACTTTACTTTTTTATTGAGGAGAAAAGGCAGATAATGACTGAGATTATAGTTTAATACTATTATTTTTAAGGACATTGCAAAAAACATACATAGACTATATAATCTTTAAGCAAAATTTAATCAGACTGTGTCTGTTTAGCCACAAAAAGAACTGCATTATTCGTCCTGACTCCAATGCAATGTTGATGTTTTTCCTAGTTCTAGAGAAATGTACAAATTAAGTTATACCCAGGTGATATTTTTACACAATGTAAAACATTTCTATGTCATTCATGTACTTAATTTAGGCCTGGCAGAACTATGTATAGACAAAAATTACTTTAAACTGCTACTAGCCAAATAAGGAATGTCTTCACAATTACTTCTAGCTCTAGGAAGCCTTTTATTCAACTGCAAATACAAACTATTTGCAGCTTTGTCTGTGGAGGTCTTTGGAGATGGCCTGGTCTTGAAGTCAACACAAAATTGTTGTCAAAGAAAGGGATTTTACTATATATGTTCTTGTTTTTCCAAGCAGAGGAAAAAGACTAACATGACATAGGTGACCACTTCCAGAACTAGCATTCTAAATATCAACACCTGAGACTTCATGCAAAAAGGTACCTAGAGAATGCTATGATTTGCTTATAATATTTGCTGAGTATTTTCAGCTGGGTTCAGAAGTGCTTCATGAAACAAAAAGAGGCAAATTCTTCTGAGTTTAAATACTGTTCAGCTAATGGCAGCTCCTAGAAAAACGCTGATTTAGCCACAGTTCACACATGGCACATTCTCTTGCTGTTTCCCTGATTAAATTGTGACTGCATATTCCTATTTATGTTGTAAGACGGTTTGCAAAATTACACAAATTTAGTTCAGTTTTTTGGTAGTGCCTAAACGACTTTGGAACAAAATTGTTTCTTGTATTGCAAGGCATCTATCTTTCTAAGTTATCTTAAGGGTAATGATTTTTGAGATCTTGCTGAAAACATTTGTACTGCAGCTCTATGATTTTTTCCTACCACAATTTTGGTGAAAAGCAACATCATTAGAACAAAGCAGTGTGATTTGGGGAGAAACTTCTAATACATGGATTTGATTCAAAGTGGCATTTTGAAGTTATACCCCGGGCCCGCTGAGCTTTTGGTCAAGCTGTGCGGGTCAGATTATGTTTTGTAGCATCAGGAAGTCAGAAAGGGCAGAGGAGAGGGCTTTCCGTCCTCGCCAGAGGGCTTTCCATCATTTGCAGTCTAAACATATGCCTTATGATAGACAGAGATTTCAATCCTTAAAAATCTGGAGGTGGACAGACATTTTCTATCTAACTGGATCTTTGCAGGTATTAGTAAACAGGCTCAATAAATGTCTGTAGGGAAAAAAAGCCCCAGAAATTGCCACAGAAGGAAAAGACATTGTTTGGTTTTGAACGAGAAAAATTAAAACAGAATGTTTTGTTTCAGGCCAGCTCAGCCCAAATCAAAAAGTCATGATCTGACAAACTGAAAAGAAGCTTTTCATTTCACATCAGTTTGACATTAATCAACATGGGTCTGAAGTGCTGTTACGTGCCCTGAGATTTGTAGTTCTTTGTGCTGGGGCCCTAAAAGCATGTTTCTGCTCTCAAATCCAAGTACATGTCCTAGCCCTGTCCTAATAAAGCTTGTCTGTATATCATCCACCTCCCACTTTTTTCCCTTCTTCTTTGCTGGACTTTCTCTAGGAAAGAAATTGAACTCACAAAGAGAAAACCATGACACAAAACCATCAGTCCCCTTGTCTTGCCAGCTGTGGGAACAGGACTGCAGACCTTGCCATGGAGAAAATACGCTCTTCGGACAGAGCCATAACCTTCCCAGGTGAACCCTGCTTTACTTTGCCCTCTCTCCATTAAAGGAAAAGAATCTCTCTGGGAAACAGGATTATTTTCAATACACCAGAAAATGGCCTGTTGTCTATAAAGGATTGTATTCTGATGCTCATTTTTTAATCTGTATGTAACTGTGAAGAAGTTTGTCAGACTATTGCGGGACAGGAGGTTCATGAACTGTGTAATGAAGGAAGAAGAGGCTTCCCCACCTCCTGATCTATCTCAGTGATGTGTTTTGCATGATAACTGCTGAATTCATAATACCTGTTAGCTATAACTGAAACATTTTTGAAGCCAAATCCCTAATTAAAAAAGGGTAGTTTCTTACAACTAAAGAATAGTTACTGCTACAAGATATTTGGATATGTGAACAAAAATCTTAAAAGACTAACTCTAAAAAGAGATGAACTAACATTGCTGGCCACACATTTTTGCATTACCTGTGTTTCCATAAAAATGCACAGACATCTGGAATGAAAGATTCTTCTTGAAAAATATTTTCTGAAGTGGTTTGCATTTTGTACAGCAGGTACACTTTTACATCGAGTTGAGAGAGACTGTAGATCTGCCACTGTTAGCCCTAGTTACGGAGCATGCACACCAACTTACATGAAAGAAAATGAACATGCAGCCTTGTGCCTCCAGCCTCCCTGTGGCTGCATTTTTGTACGTTTCCTGATCAACCTTGGTTTGACTCAACATATCTTGCTTGCCTCTTTTGACAAAGTAGTTAAACATCTTTCAATATCACCTAGACACATCCAAAAGATACTCTTCTGTGTATTATAAAATTGTGAGAGTGCATGACAGTATTTCAGGTAAAAAAAAAGATCAGCATGCATTATATATCATGCCAAAAACCGACTGCTTCATACCAATGAAATGTGAGCACACTTTGCAGTAGCTGTCCTTTGGCAGGACTTAAAACTAGGCAGAGAGCTATAGCCCAGACAGGCTGTAGACTATTTCCTCCCAGATAGGAAACAAACCTGTCCCACAACAGGGTAGAGCCCTTGCTGAGGGTGGTAGTGTTCATGCAGGTGGGTTAGCTGTAAGTACAGGTCAAAACCACAGCAGATGCTGGTAGAAAAGCGGTGTCTTGGTGCTATGTATCTTTGAGTCAAGTCCTTTATCTATATGCCAAAGCATGGTTTTCACAGTAAAGTAGTATACCTTGAGAAGTCCTCTCATTCCTCTGTCGACTAGGAAGCAGTGAGTGAAGAGCACCCCTGGAGTTACCTTTTATCAGGGGATAGATCGGGAGAGCAGACAAAGCTTCCTACATCATCAGGTCTAGCTGGACCAGGGCTGCATGAGAGATGTGTTTAGTGCCTAGTGCTTACTCCAAACTGAGGACAAACAATAAAACATAGAGTGATTCCTATTTGCACTGTCTCTTTTCAGGGCTAATGGCAAAGTCATGGGTTTCCCCTTTTGGCTCTGTAGCACTGTGAATGCTGCTTCTGCATAATCGTTCTGCCAAGGAACTGAAGGTGGTTCACTTGGAAAGGCAGAGGGCATAATAGAAATAAGAATGAGCTGCTGTAATTGGGCAAAAAACCCCAGAACTTTGGCGATGTTTTTTGCAATGGGAGTATGGGAGCCTTTGTAATTTGCAGAACACAGTGTTCTGGAGGCAGTTCAGATAGGAAAAAAATATTTTAAAATTCTTCTTCATTGATTAAAAGCTAAATAAAAAGTTAAGACAGACATGGGGACATCAAAAGAATACATTCCTTGTATTCAACCAGAAGTTCTCAGCAACCTTTTTTACATTGTTGAGCATAACTGTCACATTAGCACAGCTCAAGTGAACCAGTTTGAATAAAATTTTCTCCACTATGAGGGTGGTAAGAAACTGGAATGGGTTGTCCAGAGAACTGTGGACTCCTTATCCCTGGAATTGTTCCAGGCCAAGTTGGATGGCACTCTGAGCAAGCTGATGTAGTGGAAGATGTTCATGTCAGGAGGGTTGAAACTAGAATATCTTCCAACCCAAAGTATTCCGTGATTCTATGATTCTGTGAAATAAAAGACAAGCAAAACCATTCTTCTACAGTCTCTTACAGACAGCAGTCTCAAGAACAGTGTTAAAGACCACACTTGTTCATGTCTTGCAAACCAGAACACATATGCTTGCAGCATTCTATTGTTATGGAGTAAAACTTCTAGCCTCAAACACTTTTTGCTGTATTTTTTCTGGTGAGATTGCCACCATTCACTCTAGAGCATTAACTCTGGGGAAAGGTTTCTGAAATTGTAGTATGTGGAGGATTACGGAAGATGTTTCCTTGGTTGTGACTTACCAGTGGGTGTTTACTTGCATGGTAAACCCAGGCAGTTGACGGAAAACCAGTAACACAAATATCAGCCTCCCCTGTTCTGCTATCCTGGTATGAATATATTGTAGCAACACAAAAAACCTGGCTGAACCAATTCCAACCCGTACGCAGTTAAAGTTCAATATAGATATATCACAGAATTATGTTCTACATACAGAATACAAAGATAAATGGAGGCATCCCAAAAGGAATGAAAACACTGGTGGCCAGCAGACTGAAAATACTGTTTGTCATAGCATATGATCTGGCTTGAATGACATAATTCTGGAAAAACTTCACAGGCTCAATTGCATTTTACAGCCGAAAATATTGACATTGTTGTGACAGCCCATGCTGAACAGAACAACAAATTGGTATTGGAAAGCAGAGAGCTCTAGGAGCGAATGCCAAATTTAATGTTCAAACTACTTTTGTATGGAGGAAATATAACATTCTCGCTTCATACAAACTGATTAGCGGGGCTTTGCTTTGTGGTACTAATGGTGAGGATGAAAACTGCAATTCCAAACTGTGTAAGTTTCTGTAAAAACATTCCCTTGAAATAGCTCCAAGCAATTAATTCCAGGCTTAGAGCATACTAATAAAAGCTTATGGTCCCCTTTACCTCCTACTCTTTCTCATTGTTACCCTCAAATCCTTTCACTAAACTGTGTTTGACGGCACCAACCCAGCCTCAAATATGATGAAGCACTTCTTTAGTAAAACATTTTTCCTTGGAAAAATATCCAATACTCACAACAAAATTTATGAAAAAGTGCAGTGGTTTCAGATGTACTTTCCACCAAAAGTGTTGCTCAGGTTTGATACAGAATTTCTGATAAAAAAACAGGGATCTAGCCATGAATTAATATACCTCTCCAAGTCAAACACAGAACCAATTTAGAGCTACACTGAGTTAGCCTGAGATTTCCGGATATCATCACTGTCTTGTATTCATATGGTAACACAGGAAATATTTTGTGGCCCAATTTTAAGGAAAACTGGGAGATGGGTATAAACACAAGTTTTGTGTGTTCAAAAAATCCTTCCTAACTTTGGGCTACTTCTTCTTGAAGTAAACAGATCACTGTCAAAAATGCTAGTTTTACACTGATAAAGAACAGAAGATACTGCTACAGTCTCAGTAAGATGCTCAGGAGGGAAATTTGTTTCCAGTTTTGTTTATTTGCAATGTTTTCTGTAGATTTCAGTCTTCCCATTTTCTTAGACACTTAACACCGTAATTTTAGCCCGGCTCTGTGGGTTCCCGCAAGCCCACAGAACCTGGGGCATTATTTGGTAATACAGTCAGGTGGCAAAGAGGCAGGAAGGAGATTCGCTTATCATCCTGCTGGATGGTTTATTCCATGCTGTACAGCCGAACTCCCAAAGCAAATCTGAAACCCGATCACGAGGGCCCCCGTTTTATCCGGGGCCAGGGAGAAAGGTGGGATTAGGGAATGGGGACCAATGGGAGAATGCCAGGGGAGTGACGAGGCTTACAGCCAACCGGGAGATTTGGGCCGCCCCTACACAAAGGCATCACCGACCCCCACAGACACTGAAACTTATCCCTTAGCTACAACATGTGGAGGGGATTTCTGAAGACACCAGGGGTGAATATCACTAAAGAGAAAGATGATAAGTACTTTAAAACTACTAGCAAAAGAATAGCAAAAAAAGTTCTAGTTTCTACTTCTAGCCATAAGCCACACCACTTGACAAAAGTAATTAGAAAATCTTTTACATCACTGAATAAAAATAAACTGATGTGGGTTTATTTTTTCCCTTTGTTTTCAATGAAAAGGTGCAAAATGACAAATCATCAAAATTTACTTTGAATTCTTACAATACAGAGAGAGAGGCATGGTAGATTTTAAAAGCAATGCATTCCAAACAATGGGCTTTCATTTCAAATTATCTGTGTTTCTATGCAAGCAACAAAGTGCACTTTGTTGAATAGCAGGATTGTTATCTTTTGCCAAGTTGGAAAGTACTTCACATAGAGCATACCTATTTAAGCTGTGGTATCAGAAGATCTGAAACAACAGCTAGTATACAAAGACAAGATGAAAACCTAGCAGATGACTTTCTGGGTGAGTAAAGAGATTGTTTTGAGAAATGAGAATTGCTGCTAACCCCAGTGCCTCACTGATGCAGCACTCCCAGCAGCCTTCTCCCAGAGAGTCTCCAGTTGTTCAAAGAGGAGCAAATGCCAGAAGAAATGGCCAGTGAGAAAGACAGAAGGAATTACAGTGCTGCAACGCTTGCTGTGAAACAAGCTACCTTCTTCTCTATCTCTTAATCTCTAAATGTTCACCTCTGACTTCTCAGTGATCTTTTTTTTGTCTGGCTCAAGGTCACTGTAGAGCCTTTCCCTGTCAATTCCCTGTATTTTTCCCCTCTCCTTTACTTCTCTTTCCTCCCTCAGATTTCTTTCCTCAAACTCATCCTTATGCTGACTGGAAGGGAAGGAGAAGGACTGACCATTCCCATACTGGTGCTCTTCATTTGCCTCAGGTGAGGATTGGTACCAATAGGTCCAGAAAAACTCTTTGCCCAGGAAGTGCAGACTATGCATAAAGAAAGGGTAAAGATGCTGTGAAAAGCACCAGAAAAAATAACATCTTGTCCTCTGACTTCTTCCTTTCACCATTTGGTGCTTTTTCTCTAATCTTTTTTTTCAATGAGGCACACATGTTAAGTGTGTTATGTATTTTTAGCTGTGGGAAATGAGGGGTAAGCAGTCACTGGCCCACCTGTGGCTTGAGGTGTGCTCTAGGTGTCAAAGAGCCCTGGCTATATGAGCCAAGCTTGCTTCCCCTCTCCTGCACAACAGCATCCAAGGGCTGAGCTAGAGTGGGAAACGGGGAAAAAAGGTAATGGATTACCAGAGGCCCTGCTCTTGAGGAGTAATGGCTGCACCAGGGTGTCAGTGAGAAAGACTAAGGCTGGGGTTTGGGAGGGCTCTAGGAGTACCAGGACCTGAAGCAGAGGATTGTTCAAAGAGTTCTGACTGAGAGGTCTGAGAGGAAAGGGGGCAGTGAGGATTTCAGCTGTCCATGCTGGAAGACAGGAACAGGATTAGGAAAGCAGGACTCTGAGGTCACCCTTGCTGCAGACAGATTTATTACAAGTGGAAATACATAAGGAAACAAGTGAAGGACTAGATTTTGAACTAGATCAGAGGTTGGAAAGAAATGAAAAATAATATTTTTGGAAAAAATCCTGAAAGTTTGAGAGGTAGAATAACTGCTTTATTGCTGTGGGAAGGAGGGAAAGGAAGCAGAGATAAAATTGTAGCTCTCTCCTTGACCCTTACAAACAAGCTTCCTGGAGGCCAAGACAAATAGTAGAGAATATTTTGCACTGAATAGCCTCAGACACTTCCTTTGCTTTTATCCCTCCAAGAATTAAAAGGTGAATAGCCAAAGAAGCATAGAATTTGTCAAGTTGGAAGGGATCCATAAGGATCAAGAATCAGAGAATGGGTAAGATTGGCAGGAACCATCAGTGGAGTCATCTGGTCCAACCTGCCTGGTCAACCAGGGTCATCCCACAGCACATGGCACAGGATTGTGTCCAGACAGTTCTTGTGGATCTCCAGTGAAGGAGACACCAAACCTCTCTGGGCAATCTGTGCCAGTGCAGTCATCTGCAAAGTAAAAAAGTTCTTCCCATGTTCCAGCAGAATTTCCCTGTGCATCAGTTTGTGCCCATTGCCTCTTGTGCTATTGCTCAGCACCACCGAGCAGAGGCTCCATCCTCTTGACACCCTCCCTTCAGATACTTGACTACATTGACAAGATCCCCCTCCTAACTGTCTCAGCCTTTCCTCATAATTGAGGCTGCAGTCCCCTAATCATCTTCATAGCCCTCAGCTAGGCCTGCTCTAGAGTTTCATGTCTCTCTTGTCTTGGGAAGCCCAGAACTAGACTCAGTGCTCCACATATGGCCTCACCAGGGCAGGACAGAGTAGAGTAGAGTAGAAGGACAGGATCACGTCCCCTGACCTGCTGGCAATGCTTTTCCTAATGCACCCCAGGACAACGTTGGCTTTCTTAGCCCCCAGGGCACACTGCTGGCTCATGGACAGCTTGCTGTCCACCAGGACCCCCAGGTCCTTCTCCTCAGAGCTGCTTTCCAGCAGATCAGCCCAAGCCTGCGCTGGTGCCTGGGGTTATTCCTCCCCAGTGCAGGACCCTGCATTTGCCTTTACTGAATTTCAGAAGGTTACTCCACCCATCTCTCCACCCTGTCAAGGCCCTTCTGAATGGCTGCACTCTGGGGTATTGGCCACTGCTCCCAGCTTTGTGTCATCAGTGACCTGCTGAGGAGGCACCTGTCCCTTTGTCCAGGTGGGACAAAGTACTTGTGACAGGCCTCCAGCTAGACCCCATGCCACTGAACATGACCCTCTGGGGTCTGCCATTCATCCACCTCACCACCCATCTATCCAGTCCACACTTCCTGACTTTTGACTATGAGGATAACACAGGAGACAGTGTCAAAAAACAATCAAGTCCAACCCTTTGCTCCTTACAGGACTACCCGAAAATAACCTATGTATCTAAATCATTTAATGCTTGCCAATAGAGCTTGAGAAATTCCAGCTATTATCCAGGCAATCATTATAAACATACGTAACTCTCAGCTTTCCAAGTTCTAAATGAGAAGAACAGTATTTGTGAAAAATTCTGACGGGTACAAAATTGAAACACAGTTTGGACTAAGTTTTCAGGTATGGCTGAAGACATCAAAGATTGCCTTTCATTTTCGAGGCTAAAAGCTATGATATGATTTCAGCAGAAGTCTCTGGTTACTTTTGTGTTATGAAGTGCATCATAATTATATTATTTTAAAGTTAAATGCATGTATGTTTAAAAAACCCAATACGGTGGACAAAAACATCCTTTGGGGAAAACTGCAATATTATTAGAATTATATCTTTAGTGGAAATTACTCTCCAAAATTAGTATCTTATTTAATTAGATGAAAAGTATTTAAAAAACAAAGAGAGACTATGAAACATCTGTGCCAGTCACCTATAAAATAGCTACATTATTATTGTTATTATTATTCAGGCAGGCTTGCATTTTCCAGTTGGTGACAGTTTTAATGTTATTTTTCTCCACACTATGTTAGTATCACAGTCAAACCAATATGCACAGGATGCACATCCTTCAGGAGAAGGCTTACACCCTTCACAAGGGAAGTTAACTATGAAGAGAATCCAATGCTGATGTTAAATTAAGGCTTCATCCACTGCGTTCAATTACTGAGTAAATATGCACTAGGTGTATGCTTTGAATACTGAAACAATAAATTGCTTCCTAAGGTGAGATACTTCTGTGCTATTTCTCTTAGCATATTGTTGCTTGGTTTCATATACTCCACTACCTCAAGCTCTTTTCAAAGTATATTATAAAAAGCTCAAAAGATCTGGTTTGTATACAGAATCTTTCAATGAAGAAATAACTTTAAGCTCTTCAGCAGATATTTCAGGAACTACTTTTGGAAAAGTCTTCTTAGATAAAATATGCTGAAGACACTATCCAAAACTGGAGAAAGATCAGTGGATGAAGAAATAGCTCAGTGTTGGCAATTTTCAATGTACCAGACACAAAATTATAAGCAGCCCAATACAGTACTAAGGAAAGTCCACGTGCCAAGTCATTATTCTGCACTCCAGCAAAACATAGTGCCTCAGTAAATATGGGGTTATAGGTCTTAGATCCATATCATGGTTAGATGAACCTTGCTCAGAAAACCTTTATATTTCTTTTGTGTCATTTGTGAATTGCTTTGTGGAAATTTGTACTTAGACATGTTAATTTCTCAGGTCATATAACCATTCTCCTATGGAAAGAAATCAAGCATGTATGAATTAAAGCTAAAACTCTTGTTCTTACACTGTGAAAAAATTGTAATTTACTAACTACAGGTTAGAGTGCTATGGTTTTCAAGCTGTGGTACTTGCATTGTTTGCAATTCACAAAGACTTCTTTGTTAATCCCCAGAATGACACGTGAAGCAAAATTAAAGAGCAGAGAGTTTGAGGTTAAGAAGGGAACAATTATAATTCTGTCAGATTAGAGGAAAAAGGGTCAATTAAGCAGAAAAACGAAACCTTATTTTAGAATGTGGTGCTTAAAATAAACAAGAAGGGACAGTAGTTTATGTAAAGTGTTTATTAAATAAATATTAGATATAATTTATTAGATGAATGCTTATTATGAAATAAAGCATACTAATAGTTTGTTAAAACTAATGTTTAGTGGGACATTGTAACATTCTTAGCCAACTGCACCTTTCATGACTGACACAAACAGACAGAAACCTTCACTGAAAACTTGGTCTTTGGTTCCTGGATTTTTGGGAGTCAAATACCATATTATCCTTTCAAACAGCAATTCAAGAGAGGAATGACAAAGGATGAAAAAGCTGTCAGAAGAATGCATTCCAAATACATGAGCTTTTAGTTCAAATAAGTAAGAAGTATTATTTCCTTTTCTCCCTTCCATGTGGCTTCTTTTTCTTTCTTTTTTTTCTTTCTTCCTTTCTTTCTTCCTTTCTTCCTTCCTTCCTTCCTTCCTTTCTTTCCTTTCTTTCTTTCTTTCCTTTCTTTCTTTCCTTTCTTTCTCTCTCTCTCTTTCTTTCTCTCTTTCTCTCTTCCTCTCTCTCTTTCAAGGACAGAATGAATAGGAAGGAAGGAAAAAATCCAGTATGTAAGTAAACAGGGAATGAAAAGACAAAGACAGCATGAAAAATTATAGGCTGTCTCTGTAGTTGTCGCTTACTTATATTTATTTAAATAAATTTAAAAAAAATAGGTGGCCTCAAGATAGAAGCCAGATAGATTTTACTTGAAGACATTGAAATGTTTCAGGCTCTTCTGCAAAAATGCGACCTGATTCTCCTGACTTCTGTCTTCCTAAAAGCTATGTTGGTGTGAACCTATGCTGTTGGAGCAGCTGAGTCAATATGAAACTTTTACAGAGAGAATAAGGCTTGCTTTCCATTCTTATACAAGAACAAGATAAGCAAATTTTATTATGGCAGATCTCTTTCCTGATACATCACACCAGATTCTGCGGCCTTGTTGCACACACAGATCTATACAGCTGTCAGCAAACTTATTTAGTGAATTAATTCAACACAATGTTTTCAGTTCTGTTTTCAGTTACCTTACAGAAAAAAAGTATCCTTCTGAATTGCATGAGTAACTGTTAATTCATTTTCCTTATTCTACTCTTGAGATAACTTGTTAAATTAATCCTGCCTTCATTTATTTTATGGTGTCTTCATGTTTAAGTGCTGACTTTGTGAACATCTGTTTCAGTCACTGTTGCAAAGCCATTACTTTTATGAGCCTTACGTATTTTAGATAGATTTACTGTTGACCTTTGTTAAGAAATTGAATGTTTTTGTTGTTACTAACATTTCTGTAATTGATATTGTTGATATTGTTAGTGCCACCAGGGTACTTCCTTTAAATGAAATACTGTGTCTTGGCTGATAATCTCACTTAACTATAATAAATCAGATAATTGTTATTTAATTTTTCTTGGCTTCAAAACAAAACGTATCTTCAACCTCTTCAGTACTAGGCAACTATAAATTGCCACTCATTTCAAATACACCACTGGTGTTGCTTTTGAGTTTCTTTCCTTGTTTCCTGTTCCTCACTTTCACTTGCCATCAAATAATAAAAATCAGTTAATAATGCTGCTTAAGTTACTGCTATGTGACTGCTGCGAAATCTAACATAGTCTAAGATGAATGAGGAAACATTTTTTAATCTATTGAAAAAAAAATGCATTCTGGTATAGAAAAGCAGCATGAATTAACTTGATTTCCAGCATGTAGATAAATTACCTGATTCAGAGAAAATGTCTGCTTAAAAGGTTTGCTCCATGGCATATACAGCCTGACATATTGACTGTGGAAACTTTAGTTTTCTCTAAAGTACAGACTATTCTCACTATCATGCATCAGCCCTTTTGTTGTAAATTGAGATTCAAGTGCACAGTTTCAGAGAAACTGTATGTCACTTATAATTTTCACATTGAAGCTGAGTTCAACTCAGTCATCCTTAAACAAAGCATAAACTAAATGTCCAGTCAAAGTGGTGAATATTTTAAAGCCCTCAATTTATTGAGCATATGGGATGAATTGTCTTTGCCTCCCACAGCCGGCAATCCTAGTTTAACATATGGGCTAGTGTATCCATTTGGTGGCCAGTGGAGGCTGCTTGATTTAAATCATACCAGACAATATGGAGCAAATCCCAGCCTGGTGAATGATAGGATGCCATTTATCCAACTGCCTCTTCCTTCCTGTTTCTTTCAGTAAATCCATGGACAGAATCACATCACAGTGATGAGGTAAAAGAACGAGAGAGCTCATATTACACTTCCCTATTGTTAGAGTTATTTAATACTTCTTACTGTAAAATCATGTTGATAATATCATCCAGTTTGGGACTGAAGTTCTACTTTGCTATTAACCACCTCAATATGATTTTTTGTTGCAAGTTTAGACAAAATGTTTTGGGTGGTTCTGAAAAAAAACTTTGCTTGTTTTAAAAATTATGATTTTAGAGAACTCTGAAACACCAATACTTTGAGTGAGCTCCTTGAAATATAGCAGGTGGAATTGTTTGCACTGAAAACACACTTTCTAACTTCTGCAGAGAAATTTATGCGACATGTCTAGTCACCATATAAGCCTTTGAAGCCTTTGAAAAATTGACAAATGTGCACTGAGAAGATTTTTTTCCATGTCAGAAGTTGAGATTCCCAAAACCCACTGATCCTTGAGGCATTTACCATATATTCAAGACTCTCAAGTCTCTTATAGCTCAGTCTCCTAGGACTAAGAAATGTAGTCAAGGAAAAAAGAGAGGGAGACTTCAGAGAGAACTTTAGAAACATAGTCAGTGCTGCTATCTGTCCGGGACAGAGCAGAAGGGACCTCAACAATTACAGTTAGGAGTTTTTTGGGAAAAAAATGGAAAACAGTAGAGACTGTTTTGAAGAAAACACTGTGAGGAACAGTGGGTATGATGGCCTGCAAGGAGGAGGAGCATCCATAGGATTTGAGAGTAACTACGCCAAGAGGAAGAATGTAACAATGACAGTTAAGCGGTAGAACTGAAAAAAACAAGCTGGAGTGGTTGTGACAGGACTCAGAAAGCCAGAAGGAACTGTGCCTGCTCACATTCCCTGAGATCCACATCAGATCCAAGACATCCTTACTGCCTGCAAGTACAGCAGGTGTGATGGCTATTGCTGTCCCTTAGCTCCCATGATATAGGTCCAGGAAGGCAATGCTTTTCATGTCTCTCTTTGATACCATGTGATTTTTAGGGACAGAAAGGACAGAGGAGTAAATGCTTTAGAATGCTTTTTAAAACTTCAGAAAATTTCATATAAAGTACTCACTGAAAGAATGATTGGTGGGATTATGTGCACACAAAAGTAAAGAAATATCAACATTAAGAGTACTTTCAATTTAGGTCATTCAAACATAGTTATTAAATAACCCGACATTTATTTTCACCTCATTCTCCCTCAGTATAAAGGAGAAGCTTGATTTGGGCATATTACTCCAGTTGTCAAGTAACAGAGAGGATGCTGATGGGACCTCTCTCTCATCTGTTGGAGGAGTTTGGGGGTGCCACTGAATAGAGCTAGTGGAAGGGCTGGAGGATAGGTCTAATGGAAGACTAAAGACAGCCTAGCTCTGAAAGCAGTGCTGTGTCAGTATTTGTATTTCCAAGATGTCCTGTCACTGCTGCAGCATCTCTGCTGTTTCAGACAAGTTATAAACCAAAGTCTTCATAGGCAGACACTAATTGTGCATTGCTATTTTATGGGTGGCATTTTAAGACTATATTGAAAAATCTTCAAAGTGCTGAGCATTCAGAGCTGTAAGCGAGCTCAGTGATCCAATCCTCTGAATCTATTAAATGGTGGCAAATGCTAATTATGCTGAAAAAGCTATCCATATAGTTTTAAATTAGATACCTAAAATGAGTGTTCATTTAATAAAAAGATTCCCATTCCTCAGTTGGACATCTTAGAGTAGGATTGATAATATTTTTGAATGAGGAAGTCAGAAATGAAGCCTGGACATGGACACCTACACCCTTTAGGCTATTTTGAAATAATCAGCATATAAGTTGTTTACCTCATGGCATAGAAATTTTTGCTCTGCATATTTCAAAAGTTAAGTTTGCAATAACAAAAAAAAAAAAAAAGAGAGAAGCATGGGCAGTGATGGCCAAAATGAAGTATGAAGGGATTTTGTCTCTAAATCCAAAACTTGTCTAATTATATGGGATAGGTTTCTCAACTGCCTTAAGTTACACTAAAGATGGGTAAAGCCACAGTTATTACCTTGCTGATTATCAGTAGTTTAAATAAGCAATTGCTGCATTTGCCACAATGAATGTGAATGTGCAGCTACAGGTAGAGAAATGTCAGCCCTGTATCTCTAGTAAGCCCAGGTCCCTTTGTTTTTTTTTACAAAATGCTTTGAAAATTTTAGATTCTCTGGGCTGAAGTCAGAGAAATGCTGAACAGCCTCTGCTATAGAATAGCATGTAATTCCAGCCTACAATTCACTTTGTATCCTTAAAATTAAATACATGCCCTGGAATAATTTTCTCTCACTTCTAGAAATTGCATGACAATTTATTGTTGAAACATACAGACTAAATGAAAACCACCATGCCATCAAGTGGGTTTTTTTGCAGACAGGGAAAGCAAGCACTGGAAATGTGGCAGAGCTCTACCAGAATGGAGCACTTTGCTGCATCTAAATGTATTGGAACATCATGAAGTATTCTGCCAATTAATTCTGCCTGCAAGCAGGATTTCTTTGTAGGCTACCCCCAAATGTCTTCTTTTTTTCAATTAGTTTTTCTGTTTCTTTGTTAGAAAAAGACAACAAAGTTTTTATATCATATACGTCAATCTGAAATAGCTAGTCAACATATAAGCATTTGAAAAATTGAGAAATATACACAGATTTTTTTCCATATCAGAAGTTAAGATTCCTGAAACCTACAGATGCTTTAGTTTTATAAAGTCGAAACACATTACTGTCAGAATTAGTTCCTTTATATTTTTGACTAATGGCTGTGCTGCATACCTGCAATAATGATAAGACTAGAGAAAACACTAGCAGGGATTCTCATGTGTAGTGCTTGCAGTGCCGAAAATGCCCATCTGACCAAAACACGAATATAACTCTAAGAAATTAAACTGGACTTAGTACAATATCGCCCTTATAAGATATCCACCAAGAAAAAGTAAAAAAAAAAAAAAAAAAAGAAAAAAAGAGAGATAATAGCCATCTGTCTTCAATAGTTTCAGTAGATTGGGTGTTCAATACCTGAATCAAATGCCTGCATAAAGCTCTACACAGGCCAGCCCTACCTGATCACACTAGAAATAATCAGCAGCACGGCTGAACAACCACGGTTTTTCAGTGATAACTTCATTGTGGATTTCAGTGGGGCACAGTAATTTTCATATAGTGATTTGTCTGTAAATACTCATGGTAGGGCTTTTCAACAAATTGGCTGATTTACAGAAAGCTCTTTCAAGCTTTAAGGATTAAACTTGCTGCAGCTCTTCAAAAATCAAAGGTACAATTCTTCGTTATTTTTCTTCCTCTTGAACTTTGGAAATAGTAGACCACAGCCCAGCAGAGACATTTTCTCTGTAAAGTACCTAAGTGTGTTTCTGAAATTCAATAGTCATTTTCTTGGACTCATTATGCTATTGCCTGTAGTTAAATATCCAGGCATACCTGTAGGAAAAAGAAAGTCTCCCACAGTGGAGAAAAAAACCTATGAAGCCTTAATACAGTTGCTTCAAGAAATGATAGAAACATAAACACAAGGCCGAAGAAAGTATGGTTATATTCTGATATGTTTACAACTCCACCTACAAGAGGAGAGGAAATTATACCCTAGGGACCAGGATACATTGCTATGTCTTTGCTCAGATATTTATTTTGAACCAAGATCCAGTTTTTTCTCTTGGTGCTTCTGACTCCAAAGGTATGAACCTTCCAAGATATATTTAAAGTTTCTTCCATTTTAGTCAGATCCATTTTAATGAATTTTAATGGCCTACTGTGGAGCGAATGGGCACAAATGAGTTGACCATTTGAGCCAAACTGAAAGAAAGTTCAGTATAGGCTTATTATTACTCTAAATAAAATAGTATGTAAAAAATAATAAATAATTGTATTAGGTTTTCATGGCCAGGTTTTTGTAGCAGGGTGACTGCAGGGATAGCTTCCGTAAGAAGTTGCCAGAAGCTTTCTCTGTGACCAGAGAAGCCAACACCAGCTGGCTCCACGATGAACATTCTACTGGCCAGGGCTGGGCCAATTAGAAATGGTGGTAACGTTTCTGTGGTAACAGATTTAAGATGAAGAAAAAGCTATTGGGCAGTTGTAATTGTGGCCAGAGAAGACCAGGTAAGAATATGTGAGAGGAACAACTCTGCAGACACCAAGGTGAGTGCAGAAGGAGGGACAGGAGGTGCTCCAGAGCTGAGCCAGCGCTGAGATTCCCCTGCAGCCTGTGGTGCAGACCATAGTGAAGCAGCTGTGCCCCTGCAGCCCATGGATGGAGAGTCATGGGGATGCAGAGATCCACATGCAGCCCACGGAGGAATCCCACACCAGAGCAGGTAGATTAATGCACGCAGAGCCCAGGTAAAAGGACAGCTCGGAGTCTGGCTTCTGCTGCTTCCTCGACAAGGCGGCACCCACACAAGAGTCGAGGGCGGGCTCCTCACCTGAGGGAGCTTCCCCGGGGCAGATAATCCGGCGCGCGGGTGGAGACAAAGAAGGAGAGAGGGGACTCCTCGTGTGCTGATCCACAGAGAGACTTACTCCAGCACAGGGCAGGGACGAGGAGTTGAATTTTAACGAGGCTCCAGGGATTTTATAGTGGGGATAGCAAAGGCAGGGATAAGGGATACAGCCAATGGGATAGGGGAAGGAAGGCGGGGTTGAGGCAGAAGTAACCAATGGAATTACAGATAGGAGGGACTTAGGGGAGGAACCAATGAGGTGTCGAGTTTCATAGAACTTTCTAGAAGCTATACATATTAACTAGGGGAAATGAATATACACGAACTTATACATAAAACAGGGAGGGGAAAACATGAACCAACAATGGCAAAGTATGCAAAACACAGAGCGGGGGGATTATGGGCTCTCACCCTAACCGAGAGTGAGATGTCAGGCCTCAGTCCTTGACCACCACGGTGCGAGGCTGGTGTTGCCGTCAGTGGTCAGGCTGGCCTCCACCACATGCACTGCAACAGTGGATGCCTCGGAGGAGGTTGTGGTCCCATGGGGGAGCAGGTTTCCTGGAAGGTCTGCACCCTATGGAAAAGTGATACACATTGAAGCATTTTGTGGATAACATTTCCCATGAGATGGACTCACACTGGAAATTTCTTGAAAAACTATCTCTTGTAGGAGGGACCCCACACTGAAGAAGGGGAAGGACTCTCCTTCCTGAGCAGTGGGAGAAACATGCTGAAATGACCATAACCCCCATTCCCTGTCTCCCTGCACCACTGCGGGTAGGAGGAAGAGCTGGGAAGGAGGGAGGGATGGGGGAAGGTGTTTTTAGCGTTTGTTTTTACTTCTCATTATCCTGCTCTGATTTTGTTAGTAATAAATTCAGTTAATATCTCTAATTCCAGCATGTTTTGCCCATGACAGTATTTGGTGAGTGCTGTCCTCATCTCAACTCATGAACCCTTCATTATATTTTCTCTCCCCATCCAGTTGCAGAGGGGAGGAATAGAGCAGCTTTGGTGGATGCCTGGCATCCAGCCAGGGTCAACTCATTACAATTACTCTTTTCATTTATTTTTATTATCAGAGAAATAAGTTACAGTGTTTGAAAAAACACTCCAGCATTAGGTGAATGAAGTTTTGGCTACCACAAAAAGTAAATATATCACTATTTACTCCTTTCTTACTGCAGGAAGGATCCCAGCAGTATATTTTCTAGTATTTTATCCTAACTAGTTTTAAAAATCTTGTGATAAATGGCTGAAGCTCCAATGGAGAGGGTAATAAAATTTTATGGCTGAACTATATCTCATTGTCTGAATAAAAATAATAAAAATCCCTTTTTCTGTTTTGAATGTCATCATCTTATTCCTCATTATGGATTTAGTCCATCTTGGTGTTTTCATCTAGTATTTATCATCATATGTGAAAATATAGGCTATTCTTATATCTTATTCTGGTCATTGTTTATCCAACTTCAGAAAATTAGATTAAGATTTTCAAATACTGCAGGAAGTTTATCCACAGAAGTGCTACTAAAAATCCTCTCAAATCCTTTTCTTAAAATCCATTGTACTGCTTTGAAAATTTCTGTCTTGATTATGAATTTCTGTGGCTTCACCAGCTTTCCTATACTTCTCTGGGTTCTTCATAAGGTCCTAATACATACAATGCTCATAGAAGAATTTTCAGTTCTAGTTACATAATTTCTACTATTTTAACTTACTTCCCACTCCAAGCTTCATGATACCTTGTATTTTATTTTCATAAACCTGAAGTTTGCTGCTGAATGGTTCACCCAACTGATGAAACCAACCCAGTTATAACTACCTCCTTCCCCCACGATGGTTTTCAAACCTGATTAAAATTGGAACCAGGCCTTCACATAGTGTCTAAATTACTGCTAAGTTGGGCTGAGTTGCGCTTATGACAATCTGATGCTAGAAAGACAAGATTAATCTTTCATCTTTGCTTTTTTTTTTGTTACCTTCTAAATAGGATGCAAGAATAAAATCGCAGCCCAAATTGTATGTATTAGTGTAAAATGCAATGTTCTGAAGTCATCAATCATCTCTTTAATGATTAAAGACACATTTAACAAAACCACAAGGAGAAAGCATATTAGACTACATTCTTGACTTCCTGATTAAGTACGTTAGAAATGCGGTGCCAATTGCTCAGTTGAGCCTTGTGAAAAGTCAACAGGTTGCCATACAACATCCAGAATGATACAAATGTATAAACTATGCAGTTTTAGGTAGTTCTATTCCATAATCCTGCTTTACCCTTTGAAAGTAAAAGGATGAAAGCAGTGCAAAGAGAAAAAATATTATGTCTGTATAATGGAGAATTTACATCTAACACCATGTATTTTCAAGCAGTTCTAGCGTAGTAGAATGTAATCAGTAACAACATATATCAAGATGCAAAAGCCTTTTCAAAACTAGTGGAAAAATAGTTTCTAGTTGCGTTTATATGATGTACAAGATGCCATGAATGGGGCTCATAGGAACAGAGCACTGTCCTAACTTTTTCTAAAATAGTCCATGCTGAGTTTTTAAAACCAGATGAGGTAGAAGTAGGTAGGAGGAAGAATCTTGGCTTCATTACCTGCTGATGAGATACAACTACAGAAGATGGAGAACCTGCTAAGTTTTTACAAAGCTGAGTCACTTCATCCCTTGCCACAGTAAGTAGTGAAGGGAAAGTGTCGTCAGCAATGATACTATCTCAGAATTACAGAAAAAGAGGAACATTTGTAATTTTCATGATAGCTCAAGGAAAGACTCAGTACTGAAAGACATTAAGGAGTCTCTGGTAAGTACCAAAAAAGCTTTCTTTCACATTGTGTCTGTAACAAAAACTATCTACATTTTTCAGGTTTTTCTCATTCTAAGAGAAGTACAGTGAACTGTACAGAAATTGAAATAATATATATTTTCCTGACAAAAACAACATGGAAATCACACTTTGAATGTAATTTCTCAATATTAAGTGCCCTAGGTTTAATCTTGTTATGTTGAAAAGTGTAATAAGCTCCACCCAACACATCCAATAAATATATTCCCAAATCTCACCCCAGTTTCTACTGCATCAGGAGTACTATGAGAAGCTGGTTTTGATAACCATGCTGATAAAGAAAGAGTTGGTCATAAAAAACGTGTAAGTTAGATTAACACTGAAATACTGGAAATATATCTGTAGTTCAGAGAAACTCAGTTTCTCACTTAAAAACCTACAAATATTTCAAACCTGCAGGGGTTGAGGGAGAACTAAAGACAGAGATTTCTCTTTTTTGTTTTTACATAAAGTAAATTATAATACCATACAATCAATAATTCTCATCTACTTGAGCAGGATCCAGTGGATGTGCATCAGAATTTAAAGAGGGCAGTGAAGAAGCATACTTAGAAAGATCACCCCCATGGCATTAAACACTCTAACCAAAGAGCATAAGGGTAAGTGAGGAAAATCTGTTAGAAAGTGTTCTGAATGAGTGATGATAGAGAGGTCATAAAGACTGTAAGAACATCAAGCATAAAAATTGACCCTTCATGACCAAAGTGTTGGTAGTTGATTAAAAGGTTTCCAGGAGCATATTTTGTTAAGTATTAGTGAATTATGAACAATTACAGCTAATAAATGTCCAATTTAAGAAAACCAAAATGTGTCAGACACAGGAAGTATTTTCTAAAATATATTGTATCCCTGAAAGAAAACCAACTGCACCTTTAGCACTGTTAGATTTATTTTACAAGTGCTTTAGGATATCTCAAGACTTCCTTGAAAAGAAAATGCTCCACACTAACTTCAAGGAGCTAGAGACAGACCAGTTACTAGCCATGCAACCCTCTTCACCTGGAAGAAGCCATCATCAGGAAGAGGTACAGAACAGTTCCTTTCATCCTAAAAAACCTGAAGAAAAATTAAAAGGAACTCATCACTCCACTACCACCAAGCAAGTGTAAGAACTTGGTAGCAGTGATACAAGATTGTCTGAAGAGGCAGGGCACTTACCAAATTTTGCAGACTAGTTCTGTGGTTAGTATGTCCTGCAACTTGTCCTCTAGGGTGAGAGGGATGGAGGGAAAAACAGCGTTAATTACCCTTTCTCTCCATAAACAGCAAATTATCAGGAAGCAGAGAAGACCAGACTTCCAAGGAGGCTTTTTTTTCACCTTGGGAGCATGCTGAACCCACCTCCTCTGTAATCAGTAGGGAGGTATGGACAACCCAGCCACTTGACAACTCTGTAGATGCTTATTATTTCCCACCAACCAGCAAGGACCTCCACAGCATGCAGGTTTCTACTTGAAGCATTCAGCTTGAAGGGGGATGGGAATAAGACCAGGCTCACTTAAGATGAGCCTAGGGGCAGGATGCCAGGGTTAGGGGTAAAATCAGTAACCCAGCTGAAGTGCATCTACACCAATGCACACAGTACAGGTAACAAACAGGAGGAGCTGGAGGCCACTGTGCAGCAGGAAAGCAATGACAGAAATGTGGTGGGATAACCAGAGTGCTGCACTGGATGGCTGCAAGCCCCTCAGAAGGGACAGGCAAGGAAGGAGAGGTGGTGAGGTGGCTCTGTACGTTAGGAAGTGCTTTGACTGTACAGAGCTCAAGGATAGTGATGAGAAGGCTGAGTGCCGATGGGTGACAATGAGGGGGAAAGCTGAAAAGGCAGATATCCTGGTGGGAGTCTGCTATAGACCACCCAGCCAGGATGAGGAGGTGGATGAACTATTCTATGATCAGCTGGCTGATGTTTCGTGTTAGTCAGCCCTTGTTTAATTGGCCAAATGTCTGCTGGAAACTCACCACAGCAGAGAGGAAGAAGTGTAGGAGGTTCCTGGAGAGCAACACAACCTCTACCCTGGACTTCCAGAGTACAGGCTTTAGCCTATTCAGGGTACTGGCTCAGAGAGAGCGTTGAAAAGCAACCCTTAAAAGCAGGCCAAGAAGGCTGGACATACTTGAAAAAAGAGATCTTGAAGTTTCAGGAGCAAGCTACTCCTATGGGTCAACAGATGGCAGGGAAGACGACTGGCCTGGCTGAGCACTGAGCTTTCATAGGAACTCAGGAAAAAAAAGAGGCCATATCACATCTGGAAAAAGGGGCAGGTAACTCAGGAAGTGTATAAGGATGATGTTAGGTCATCTAGAAATAAAGCTAGAAAGGCAAAAATTTTGCTGAAACTTAATCTGGTCACTATTGGTTACACCAGTTTTTTAAAAGATATTAAAAACAAAAGGAGGGCCAAGGTAAACCTCCATTCTTTATTGGACAAAGAGGGAAATATAGTCACCAAAGATGAGGAAAAGGCTGAGATACTTATTGCCTTCTTTGCCTCATTCTTCAAAATTAAGACTAGTTATGCTCAGAGCAGCTGGTTCCTTGAGCTGGTAGGCAGGGATGGGGAGCAGAATGGACCCCCTGTAATCTATGAGGAAGTAATTAGTGACTGCTGTGCCACTTAGATGCTCACTAATCTATGGGGCCAGATGGGCTTCATCCTATGGTGATGAAGGAGCTGGTGGAACAGCCCACTCAGCTGCTCTTCATGATTTATCATCAGTCCTGGTTAACTGGAGAGGTCCCAGATGAGTGGAAGTTGTCCAGTGTGATGCCCATTCACAGACAGGGCCAGAAGGAAGATCCAGGGAACTACAGGCCTGACAGCAAGGTCAGCCTGACCCTGATGCCTGACAAGGTCATAGAGCAGATTATCTTGAGGGATATCACACAGCACATGCAGGACACCCAGGGGATCAGGCCCATACAGCAGTGATTTAGGAAAGGCAGGTCTTGCATGGCCAACCTGATCTTCTTTTTTGACTGGGTGACTGGCTCAGTGGATGAGGGAAAGGCTGTGGATATGCCTACCTGAACTTCAGGAAAGCCTTCAACACCATCTCTCATGGCATTTTTCTGGAAAAGCTGGCAGGCCATGGCTTGGACAGGTGCACCCTTTGCTGGTTAAGAACTGGCTAGATGGCTGGGCCCAGAGACCAGTGGTGGTGGTGAATGGTGCTACATCCAGTTGTCATCAAGTCACTAGGGGTGTCTCCCAGGGATCAGCATTGGTCCTGGTCCTGTTCAATGTCTTTATTTATGGTCAGGATGAGAGGATCAACTGTGCCCTCAGTAAATTCACAAATGACATCAAATTGGGTGGGAGTATTGTACTGATCTCCTGGAGGATTGGGAGACCCTGCAGAGGGACCTGGACAGGCTGGATTGAGGCGCCCAGAGCAACGGTATGTGGTACCAGTGCCAGTGCACTTCAATCACAAAAAAACCCAGACAGTGCTACAGGCTGGGGGTAGAGTGTCTGGAAAGCTGCCCAGTGGAAAAGGACGTGGGGGTGCTGGTGACAGCAGCTTAACATGAGCCAGCTGTGCCCAGGTGGCCAAGAAGGTCAGTGGCATCCTGGCCTGTATCAGCAGTGGCCAGCCGAACCAGGGCAGGGATTGTCCCCCTGTATTCTGCACTGGTGAGGCCGCACCTCTAGTGCCATGTTCAGTTCTGGGCCCATCACTGTAAGAAGGACATTGAGGGGCTGGAGCGCATCCAGAGCAGCACAGCAAGGCTGGCAAAGGGTTTGGAGCACAAGTCCTGTGAGGAATGGCTGAGGGAGCTGTTGTTGTTTAGCCTGGAAAAAAAGAGGCTGAGGGGGGACCTTATTGCTCTCTACAGTTACTATAATGTGGTTTTACCAAGTGGGATTTGGCCTCTTCTCCCAGACATCCAGCAACAGGATAAGAGGACACAGTCTTAAACTGTGAAAGGAGAGGTTCAGGTTGGACACTGGGAGGACACTATGTCTTCATAGAAAGGGTGATTAGACATTGGAAGGGGCTGCTTAGGGAGGTGGTGGAGTCACTTTCCCTGGAGCTGTTTAAGGAAAGACTGGATGTGGCACTTGGTGCCATGGTCTAGTTGATAAGGTGGTGTTTGGTAAAAGGTTGGACTTGACGATCTTAGAGGTCTTTTCCAACCTAATTGATTCTCTGATTCTGTGAACATCTAAACTTAAGCAGGAGCTCATCCAGACCCATGGCCCCTTTTCAGTCTTCACTGGCCTTTCACTGGTAACAGTCTGTTGAGGATTAGTGTGATTTTTACCCTAAATATTTCCTATCTTGGTTCATTCTCTGTGGTGAGGTCTGCATAACAGTCTCTGAACAAGTTTCCTTTAAGGACTTCTTCAGCCTCACCTTCCTTTCTCATTTCTTTCTCTTAAGATGTATGAAATGGAAGGAATCAAGAGAAAAAACTCCTAGGAGAGAAAAGTCCATGTATTGTACTCCCTTTGGAACATATTTGGTTTAAAAAAACCTTACCCTATACTGAAAAAATAGTTTCAAAAACTGTTTGAGGTGTTGTCTTCACTAATCACATCAGTGCCAGTAATGCGCAAACAAATGCTAACCCCTCTTCCTGGCACGCCTCTCCCTCAACAGTGACAAAGAATGCCAGCTGATGGACAACAGTAAAGGTTCCATTCTTTCACAATAGCAACATATGACAAACACAATTGCATTGAATAGAAAAATACCAAACAAACCCTAGCCCAAAAACAAAATCAAAGAAGTTCTAAAATACTTCATAGTATTTAAAGGAACTTCTAAGGAGACATCGAGAAAAGACATAACAGGAATTTGTTCTCTGTGATAATAAACAACCTGTTTTTATTATTTTAACTCAATCTTCTTCCTTGGTGTCATGATAGTGTTGTGCAGCAACAAGTCCTGAGATAACACAGTAGTCTCTGGGAACTGATTCCTTCCAGCTTAGCCACACAGAGCTAATACTCAGACCCCTCCTCCAATTGCAGTATGCCTTCTCTGAGACCAGCTTCCGACAGCAGCAGAATTATGGATTTTCTGACTTCAACTTACACATTAAAAAAAAAAAAATTAAGATACCTCTCTCACTTGTTTCTTGTTTTTCTAGAGCTCAGTGAGCATTTAAAGACAAAGCACCTGTCCTTGGTCCAAAGATCTCTTTAACACAGACAAACATAATTCGTCTTTAAGATAAGTTAAACTCAGAGAAGCTGAACTCAGACTTATAAAAGGTCTGTAATCATCTAAAAAGAAATACAACATGATCATGGAGAAATTATCTGCAACTCATGCAAATAAAAAGAACTATCAGGAGCTTAAAGCCTTAAGCTAGGATTCACTATACAGCTGCTCAGCTGCCAATGCTGTCAAAGGCTTCCAGTGCAACTTTATACAAGTCGTTATTCTCTAAGTATTAGCTGCNTGCACTTCAATCACAAAAAAACCCAGACAGTGCTACAGGCTGGGGGTAGAGTGTCTGGAAAGCTGCCCAGTGGAAAAGGACGTGGGGGTGCTGGTGACAGCAGCTTAACATGAGCCAGCTGTGCCCAGGTGGCCAAGAAGGTCAGTGGCATCCTGGCCTGTATCAGCAGTGGCCAGCCGAACCAGGGCAGGGATTGTCCCCCTGTACTCTGCACTGGTGAGGCCGCACCTCNTGCACTGGTGAGGCCGCACCTCTAGTGCCATGTTCAGTTCTGGGCCCATCACTGTAAGAAGGACATTGAGGGGCTGGAGCGCATCCAGAGCAGCACAGCAAGGCTGGCAAAGGGTTTGGAGCACAAGTCCTGTGAGGAATGGCTGAGGGAGCTGTTGTTGTTTAGCCTGGAAAAAAAGAGGCTGAGGGGGGACCTTATTGCTCTCTACAGTTACTATAATGTGGTTTTACCAAGTGGGATTTGGCCTCTTCTCCCAGACATCCAGCAACAGGATAAGAGGACACAGTCTTAAACTGTGAAAGGAGAGGTTCAGGTTGGACACTGGGAGGACACTATGTCTTCATAGAAAGGGTGATTAGACATTGGAAGGGGCTGCTTAGGGAGGTGGTGGAGTCACTTTCCCTGGAGCTGTTTAAGGAAAGACTGGATGTGGCACTTGGTGCCATGGTCTAGTTGATAAGGTGGTGTTTGGTAAAAGGTTGGACTTGACGATCTTAGAGGTCTTTTCCAACCTAATTGATTCTCTGATTCTGTGAACATCTAAACTTAAGCAGGAGCTCATCCAGACCCATGGCCCCTTTTCAGTCTTCACTGGCCTTTCACTGGTAACAGTCTGTTGAGGATTAGTGTGATTTTTACCCTAAATATTTCCTATCTTGGTTCATTCTCTGTGGTGAGGTCTGCATAACAGTCTCTGAACAAGTTTCCTTTAAGGACTTCTTCAGCCTCACCTTCCTTTCTCATTTCTTTCTCTTAAGATGTATGAAATGGAAGGAATCAAGAGAAAAAACTCCTAGGAGAGAAAAGTCCATGTATTGTACTCCCTTTGGAACATATTTGGTTTAAAAAAACCTTACCCTATACTGAAAAAATAGTTTCAAAAACTGTTTGAGGTGTTGTCTTCACTAATCACATCAGTGCCAGTAATGCGCAAACAAATGCTAACCCCTCTTCCTGGCACGCCTCTCCCTCAACAGTGACAAAGAATGCCAGCTGATGGACAACAGTAAAGGTTCCATTCTTTCACAATAGCAACATATGACAAACACAATTGCATTGAATAGAAAAATACCAAACAAACCCTAGCCCAAAAACAAAATCAAAGAAGTTCTAAAATACTTCATAGTATTTAAAGGAACTTCTAAGGAGACATCGAGAAAAGACATAACAGGAATTTGTTCTCTGTGATAATAAACAACCTGTTTTTATTATTTTAACTCAATCTTCTTCCTTGGTGTCATGATAGTGTTGTGCAGCAACAAGTCCTGAGATAACACAGTAGTCTCTGGGAACTGATTCCTTCCAGCTTAGCCACACAGAGCTAATACTCAGACCCCTCCTCCAATTGCAGTATGCCTTCTCTGAGACCAGCTTCCGACAGCAGCAGAATTATGGATTTTCTGACTTCAACTTACACATTAAAAAAAAAAAAATTAAGATACCTCTCTCACTTGTTTCTTGTTTTTCTAGAGCTCAGTGAGCATTTAAAGACAAAGCACCTGTCCTTGGTCCAAAGATCTCTTTAACACAGACAAACATAATTCGTCTTTAAGATAAGTTAAACTCAGAGAAGCTGAACTCAGACTTATAAAAGGTCTGTAATCATCTAAAAAGAAATACAACATGATCATGGAGAAATTATCTGCAACTCATGCAAATAAAAAGAACTATCAGGAGCTTAAAGCCTTAAGCTAGGATTCACTATACAGCTGCTCAGCTGCCAATGCTGTCAAAGGCTTCCAGTGCAACTTTATACAAGTCGTTATTCTCTAAGTATTAGCTGCCATTTTCCTTTTTGAAGAAGAAACAGTTTTTCTTCTCATCAGTCACCTGTCACATCTACTTAGTTTGTAGAGAGCTGAGAACAGGGACTCTGTACATAGAGTAGAACAGTGATTTTTGGAGTCTTTCGTCAATACTGCGATAGATAAATATTTAGTCCATAGGTACTAGCTTAAACTGATTTGGTGATTTTTTTTTGTTAGACATCTCATGGAGTTTGCAGTTTTACAGTCTGACAGTGTCTACAGACTAGGCACGTGCATATACCCATGTACTTTCTGTATTAAGGTTGAAGATTCAGTCAAAAGAGGAGAAATGACTGTATTAATGTGATCTCAACAGTTGCCCATGTGCCCATTTCCTTTACAGTGTCAAAAAGATTTCTAGGGTCCAGCAGTGCTATTTATTAGTAAAACACTGCTGCATTTAAATTCCATTTAGGAATAAAGAATAGACCTTTTGAAATAAAAGCACTGAGAGAAAGAGTAAGAGAAGAAACAGACTTCCAGTGCTTAAATTACCTCAGATCTCCTCTGGGATGTGGAAGGCAAGATGGGAAGTGTCAAGAAAGTGCAGAAGTAGCATCATCTCTGCCTGTATTAAGTAGGACATAACAAGAAAGGTATGTGATGCAGAAGAAGGAGGGCTGTTGCCAGATGCATGACCTCCAGTCATTTTTCTATGAATTTTTCTATGGTAGCTGAATTTTTCTATGGTAGCACAGGATTTAGTGTTGCTTTACCATCAAGCTGGTGGCAGCTCTGGAGTGGGTCTACCTCTGTGGGTTTATCACTCTCCAGCTTACCTTTTGACAAGGAATTCTCCTCTAGGACATCGAAGTCCTATTGACAAAAACATCATTCATATGAACTTTTTTCCATAAAAAGTTGCAGTTTTGAGAAACGGGTATTTTCTGTTATAACAAAGAAACAAGCAAAAAGTTTTTGTCAAAAGAAATTCCCATGTATCTCCATTATTTTGCCCCTATGCAGACCACAGCCTTACTCAATGTATAGATAGAGGAGAGCCTGCAGAGTAAGCTGTTATTCGCTATTTTGCTTTATCTTCATGCTGCAGTGTGCAGTCCAAACCTTTGTTTATTTTCCGCTATTCAAACTTCCCTCTAAAGACAGCTCATTAATTTCTGCATGTGCTTTTTATATAGTTCATGAAAGTGCTTGACAAACAGGAATTTATTTTTCCAGCATTGTGCTGACAGAGAGTTGAGACAGAGGGATTAAACTCAGAAGTGCCATTCGTGTTGAGTGCTTGATCTGATACGTCGAAAACCGGATCTCCTAGGCTACATATTGTTACATAGGGCTTTTTGTATTTGCAGCTCCCTCCCTCCTGATTGCAGGTAGGGCAGTCAGCAGTCAGGACTTCCAGTCCCTCAGAATCCCACTTGGTCACTCAGCTAATAAGGAGCACAATTAGGGACCATCCATGGAAGGTACTTAGCTTGGACGGAGCATGAAGTGGTGGTCAACAGGAGAGAGGACTGGTTACCTGGATGGCCCGAGGGTTCTGCAGCCTCCTTCCCAGTACAGTACTGATTTTTTCACAGGACACAGGCCACATGCAACAGCGTGTGAAATCTTGTGTGATCCCCCAGCCAGGGGACTTCTAAAGACCACATCTACTGCGTTTCCATCTAAATTCTCCGGGTCTTTGGTGATGTGAAGTTGTTTAACGATATGGCAACTTGACCAACCTTGCCTTTTTCTTGTCATTAAAATGGTGCAGAACACTGTGTCATGTAGACTGTATATTTTGCTGAACTTAAACATTTTTGCCTGTAACATCTAAAAATTCTCAGTGAAGGAGCCACAAGAATCACAATTTTTGCCATATACAAAGCCAACATGTTTTGTTAGTTGGGCTTTTTTCTCCCCTGAAGCAGAAAACTCAATTTTCCTAGAAATTTTGAAAACAAAATTATTTTACATAAGTCTGTTTAGTATATTGGAAAAAAATATACCAAAGTAGACAAAGTTCAATAGAGTTTTAAACCACTGTAGATAAGGTGTTAAAATATGACATATCAGGGAATGATTTGTTCTGGCTATAAAAAATAAAGCTTGAGAGCAGAGGGACTTGGGACAGAAGGGAAAAGGACTGTCACCAAACTGTCATTGACTTCTTACTTCAAATCCTTTTGTTAACACTTACTTAGCAGCAGCACTCCCATGCATGCTACTGTTGTGTTGTGCTTAGAGTGGCACTAGCTAATCATAATTACACAGTATCGTATTCCTCGCTTCTCTCACCTTGTCAAAGCTCTGAATGCAGAGAGCATGCCCTTTGCCAGCCACAGAGGACCTAAGAAACTTATCCTCAACTGCTTTTTGTATTTGGCACCACTGTCAGCTTACAGCTCTCCTCCCTGCTCTTGTTACACCTTTCCATATCAAAGCCATCTTTCAGTTCCAGAAGGATGGATGAGTAGGTAGAAGACACATTGCTGCCTCTCTACCCAGTAATACTGTCTCCCTCAATTGTTTTTACAGTTTTGTTTTATCTATGGGCCACACAATAGTTGTATGTGTTGCAAGATATTAAACTTATCTCTCTTATAGATAAGAATAACACAGATGTTAAGACCCTCTCGACTGCATTTGTAATGTTGAATAGTTTCTCCGTTTGAAACACTGGTAACCTTTTCTGCTTCCTGTTAGCAATTTCTTGTTTCCCCTCCCCCACCTCCCTTATCCTTTAAATGGAAACACAAGTCTGCCATTTAATAAAACCCCAATAATGATCCTGCTTTAAAGGACAAGGGCTAATCACTTACTGCTTAACATTCCAGACACATGACAGTGGAGGAGACTAAATCAGTTAAACAGCAAGATGCAGCACAACTAATTTTCATGTAAAAGGGGGTGATTGCCTTCTTTTTTTTAACCATTGTGGTTTTTTTAAGCTGTTAAAGCCCAAACATTCTCGTCTATCAGTTTATGAATTATTAATAAAAAAAGAGAGAAAAGAGGCTTTCTTTTTCTAAATATCATCTGCTAAGCCACCACAGACTGAAGTGCCTCACACTGATTCCTGATTTACATAGTCCCAGTTGGAAGTTAATGAAGACTGCTGAGCCACCTTTCAACATGCAGATAAACCTTCATGTATTTAAAAGCAGGGAATATGTGCTTGTTGCTGGCAAATTATTCATCTAAGATCTGAAGTTTCTGACACCGCCTGCGTCAGATAAACTGTCACCCAAATTGCAAACTAATTAGTGATTCAAACATTTTTGAGCTGATTGATGACAGAATAATTTACGCTTGTTTCTCAGTTTCCAGCTGGCATAGGCTGCTGACTGGAGCCCTAATTAACGCTAGTACATCAGTCATGTTCTGCCAAGGCAGCACATACAATTAAAAGGCAGTTTAAATGGAATATCACATTAAAAAGGCTGGTAGATGCAAATGTGAGGAAACAGCACTTTAGGATAAAATGACAACAGAACCCCAGAAACCAAAACAGAATGGAACAGGGTTGGGGTTTTTTTGTTGTTGTTCTTGGGGGTTTTTTGTTTGGGGTTTTTTTTGTGGTTTTGTTTTTTAATGGATAAGTAAATTGTTTTCCACATAGGCTATTTAGCAAAATTAAGCAAGTGTGGAGGAAAAACATGCACATTAAATTCTTCATAACAAGTTTTAGCTAGATGCTGTCTCTTAATATTTGTTAGAAAATTGATGTATACTTGTATTTTGGATTTCAACTCTGTAAAAATGAAATAGAGGGCAGCAGTGATGGCTATGTAGTTATTTACAGTGATAGTATAAGACAAAACAAATACCAATATGCATTCCTGTGAGAAGCTATACCAAAACAGCCTTAAAAATTGTTTCAAATAACAAAAGAACTAATCCAAAACTCACTAAAGTCGAGGGAAAACTGGACATGGAATGTGTAGGAGTGTACTGCAAATATCTAGACATCCCTATTCCTATTTTCAGGTGAAACTGATAGATTTTGATAACAGCAGCACTATACGATAAACACACAATAATTTCTAGGGTTGTTCCCCTAATTAGATCATAAAATATCTGGGGAAAAAGTAGTTATTGTATCAGTTTTAAATATTATCTTTATTGCCACAGGTACAAATACAGCCTGTGACCTGATTATGTGTCAGGCACATAGTGCAGCTTGCAACACAGAAAGACAGTGCTCTGCAATGTCGTTGTCAGGCAGCTCTTTAATTTTATTAGGTCTATTTTATTGTATATGTACCATAACCATGACACCTGTATATCAGCTCTTCACTGGGTATTAAGCAGTCAGGTAAGAGAAAATGCATTTTGTTATTTCAGTATGGAGAACTGAGGATAGTTGTAACCTGTGTTCTCATTTACATTTGAACTACAAGAGTGCTGGCCGTTTGAAACAGGTTCATCAAGCTAAGGACAAAAACAGCCCTCTTGACACAACTCACAAAAAGTCTTAAGCCTGCAATGCCAGACCCCTGTTGCAATGTATGCTGCATATTTGATAACACGGTTTATCTTACTCAATGTGACCTCTGTGGGGGGAAAAGTTTTCATGAATATAAACAGCCCTGGGGTTCACACCTTGTCTGTTAAGGTGTTTTTGAGATTATCTATAGCACATGACAGATGAGCCCTTGACTCTTACAGCACTCAAGTACAGAACAAAGAGAAGTCACTGTAGTAACCACAGACAGACCTGGAGACTGGAGATGTGTGAAAGCAGTCCATTTGTTTCTAGGAACACAACAGACTGAAAGCTCACATCAGTCAGTGCAGTCACATTTTGCTGTCAAATGCCATTTTGCAATGCCATATATTTTCACCTTTAAAAATTTTAGATAAGTAATAATTTACATCGGTGTAGTGACGAGGGGTTCATACATTGGCTTTGACAGCTGAGCTGTTTTAAGGTGCTTTACAAACCAGTGAATTGGAGATGAGGGGTGAAATTCACCTTAGACACAAATAAGCCCAAGTTTTCTGACTTTGCTAGAGTTGGGTGAGATTTTTGCTTTGAGGCATGGTGAAGGCCATGTGCTGCTGACCCTGCTGTAGCCAGGAGGGAAGAGTCACCAGAAAACCTTAGGTTTTAGATGCCTCATCACATAACTTCTGCTGATTTGACTGAGTCTCTAACACTAAGCTCACCGGTAAGCACTGAGAGTGCCCAGGGACAGCAAAATCCCAATGGCCATGGCAGATGGGACGCTCAGCAGCCGGTAGAAAGAATGAGATGGGAACCATCTGAAAAGGGAGTATTGGGATGGTTAGCCAACAGCAAAACAGCAGTTGTCAGGATTGCTATATAGGATTTAGGGATGTAAATTTTCACACTCCCACTCCAACATCCTCTTTTTAGATCTGTTTTTTACAGCTTCATGTACAACAAAAATATTTTCTTGTCAGTTGTAGAACATGCTTTAGGACAACAGGATTATGCTCTCCTTTCTAAAAAATATGCCAAAAGCATAAGTCTATCAGCAAACTGATAAGAAAGAAAAATAGCAAAGAGTTTCATTATTAAAATGTTACATTGAAGAAATAAAACAACTCAAGAACCTCTTGCGTTTTCAGTAAGAAAGAATATTCTGCATAGTGGAGGGCAGATTTTGATTTTTATCTAAAGATCTCATATTAAAGACTTGCAAGTTATAGTAAACCATCATGTACACAGAGCATTGGAGAGTAGAGTCAGAGCTTGTGGGTTAAACAAGTGGAGCAACGTACTGCAGAAACCTCCTGTCTCCATGCTGCTGCTGATCACGGCAGTGGCTTGTTACTTCTCCCCAGAGGAAAGCCGTTCAGTTAAGAGGAGGAAATCTGAATTCCCTCTGGAACCTCAAACTTTAATGTGCAATGTAAATTCAGCAAGTACTAGCCAGTCTGTGTTTATAACGTATTAACCAAGTGCAGTATCACCTCCCGAGTGGGGAACCCAGGAAAGCCTGAGTGCTCAGACTCTTATGTGTTTTCTCTAAAGCTCTCTATCTAATGCTGAATGCATGCAAATCTTTCCAATATGAAATGCCTCCTTCCCTTTCAAACATTTTCCCCTCAGGTTTCCTAATGTCAAGGTTTACTTTCTTTGCTGATAATAGAACTTACACAATTAAACATGATCACAACATGATTTCCTAGGGTAACCCAAGGGACAGAAGAGCATTCAGGAAAACAGGTTGGGAGGGCTATTTAAGGGTTTTGGCTTTTTAAAGAAATTTTTTAATATTCTTTAAGTTTAAAAGGAAATTATAAATATCAGCAGAGATTAAATAAAGTCAATACTGTGGGAATAGAAATAAAGACAGTGTTGCACTGTCAGACTCTGCACTTTGGAGAACTAATTTCAGTTCATTGTTTTGCCACAGACTTATGTGACCTTTGGGAAGTTACTTATCCAATGGCACCTCATTAACCAATTTGTAAAGAGGGTAAATGACATCTTTTCTCTATAACAATCTTAGCTGTTCATTTGAACTTGCAAAGTACGAACTTCTGTTCAAGATGTGATTATATACTCTTTACTGCTTAGCTTGAAAACTCTTCAGCATTGTCTCTGAATATATGAATAACTAGAGCCAATCATATTTGTATTTTTCACCTGCAGTTACGGATAGGTGAAATGACTGAAAGTTTCCACAGGCAAAGCCTGGACCATTGCAGTTGTTTTGTGAATACATATTTTTTGAACCTTGCTACAGCAGACTCTCTCAAGATTTCTGAATATTTTTTAACATAGAGGACTTACTCACAGGAGGTATATTTTAAAAATGCATTTTACTTAGGTTAATCTTAATTTTTCCACATATTATTCTTCCATAAATGACACCCTCCTGAGAAGTACTCATCCTATGGCAGGAATCAAACCACACATGGCTCTACTTCAATGTGCATTGTCTAATAAGAACTGTCACAACCAACAAAATCTGAATTCTTTCTGGCCCCATGCAATCATAAGGGAATACCCCATTGTCATCCTTCATCCTTTAAATTTCCTTTAGGCCTTATTTCTTATTCTTCTATACTTCCAGAAGCAAAATGTTAGAAAATATCCATCAAATTTGGCCTCTGCTCTGTGGGATTTCAGTCTCCAGTTCTGTCAGCAGGTATCACGTCCCAGTAGTGCTTGATTTTAAACCAGGAGCACCTCAACAAGAAGGTGGTGACCTGCTGGAAATAGTAAGGCATGAAAGAAAAACTAATCCTAATACACATCATGAGTAAAATGAGAGAAAGATGGGAGGAAAAGGAAGAGGAGGTGAAGATCTATGGGAAGCAATGATTTTGAAAAACGTAAGTGTATCAAACATACACAACGGACAAATTAAAGAAAGTGCTGAGCATTTCTGGAACATAGTACTGTGCAGATGATCAAGCACTGGCACAGACTGCCCTGAGAGTTTGTGGAGTCTCCCTCACTGGAGATATTCAAGAATCATCTGGACACAATCCTGTGCCATGTGCTCTGGGATGCTCCTGCTTGAGCAAGGAGTTGGACCAGATGACCCCAGTGTGGTCCCTACCAACTTTATTCATTACGATACTCTGTGATAGTACTGCAAAAACAAAGATACCGTGTGTAGTAGTAGCAGTAGGCCAGTCAGGAGCACAAAGAAAGACCTGTTAATTCTGAATTGGAAACAAGCTTTGGTTCTAATCAGTACTGAGATCACTCTTTGACTGACCTGGATACCTTCTTTTTCTTTAGGTTTTGCAGTTCGTTCTTCAGTGGTACATTTCAGGATTACATTGTAATATGTGATTCACGTAATACTCTGTGATGCTGAAGAAGTCCATTAAAGCAGTTGTTGTTGATGAATCATCCCCTTCTGTGTCACTTATGGTGGTCTGAAGGTACAAAATTTGATTGCATCTCACCAGCACTTAACACCAAGACAGAACAAGCTATCCCTGGACCATGCAACAGATAATACCAGTGCTAAACAGGAACACACATTAGCAATCACAATAGAAGTAACAAGTAGCCTAGAGGCTTAATATAGATAATAGGAAGCTCATAGAAAAACAGATATCCTTCCTTTGCAGGAACAAGGCTGTTTTTAACACTCTGCAAAATAACAGTACTATTCTATCAATTAATTTTGACAGAATTATATTGGTTTTATGAAGGTGTAGCTCAGAAAAGAATTAGGTTTGTTGTCCACTTGGGAATAATTCATGGTATATTTATAAAGCATAACAACAAACAAGCTACAAAAAAAAAAAAAAAAAAAAAAAAAA
>VZTI01010038.1:191403-219647 GCA_013397865.1 Struthidea cinerea
AAAAAAAAAAAAGAAAGAAACAAGACTTCCAAGAATAGAAACAGCTATCTGGAAAAGGAGTAGTTTGTGTACATACACAGAGGAGAGAGGGAGCTTCTGCTTCCTGAGATGCTTCCTCTAATCATTTTTCTATCAATCTCTTCCATCTTTTAATCCATTGCACCTGAAATTTTATGGATAACTTTTTTTCTCTTCAAAAGGCTTTGCAATTGGTACGATCTACTTTCCTTTTAAAGTTGCTCAAAAGTTTTCTTCCCATCAGTGTCTTCTCTCCCATGGAATGGCAGCCAGTGGAGGAAAAGGAGCCAGCTCCTGCCCTGACACCTTGTAGTTCTTGCAAACTGAATGTGTCTCTCCTTTATTCAACCACAATTCTGCAGATTTTACATACCAGGCACTATGTGTATACCAAGGCTTTATAAATAGTTTTTCAATAACATACCACATTTTAAAAGTCATAATATTAACTGAATGTATTCTCCATGGACAAATTCAGTGAAATTAAACTTCCATCCTTCCTCCTCTCCTCAAGTCTTTTATTTCTATCATTGATGACTTTCAGACAAATAACCTTGGTGCTGTTTCAGTAAGGGACACCCTAAAAATCAGGAGGGATGTGAAACACCGTGTGCCTCTCACAACCAGAAATAATTAATATCTAAAGTACATGAGGGCTTTCCACTTTTCCAGTCTAATGAAAAATTTGCTGGCAGAAGAAAGCAATTTTATGTGATTACACATTTACATGCATACATGATTTTAGGTCACACATAAGTACACGTGTGTGTTACAAGTACATACACATATATACAACCATGTAGCCACAACCTCATCTGCTAGAAATTACTGACTTCAATGGAATTGCATTGCTTCACTTTGTCTGCTGATTTGGTCCCATGTATGTGCCTCTATACATGCTTATATTCCAAAGTAAGACACATTCTAAAAACATTTTAGGTCTGTTGGCTGAAATCCAAGTCTGGTATAACAGGAATTTTGCAATACATTTTATACAGCGTTTTATTATCTTTAGCTTTTCAGTAAATCACTTAATATGGGAAAGTATTTATACTACTGTAATGCTTTAAATACTTGGTGAAAAATATTATGGAAATGTAGGTGATATAGTGGGTTAAACATTAGTATTCTGTGCTTAAAAGTGGTCATGTTGTCAGTAAGTTTTTCAGGAATCGATAACTGCATCATGTATCATGCATTGTTGACTAAGTTCCAAAAGAAGATGCAAAACTACTATTTTTTACATGGCTTTTAAACACAGCTAGATTACCGGTGTTTTACAAGAGCAGAGTATTCACTTTGATAGAAAGTGGTAATTTCAATTTATTGCTAATAGCCAGTCTATTTTCTTCCTCTTGAAACAAGAATGAGTATTTTTTCACTGGTGAAGGATGATTATTCATCCCAGTGGAACTGTGAAAAAACTTACAAAGGAACTCTTATTTTTTTTTCCAAACTCTAATCACAAGCACTACTTGCCTATTCAACAAAATCTTATACTCAGGTAAATCAATCAGTAATCATTCCACAGAACTAATTAGACCTGAAAAAATCTAGGCAAGAGTAATAATAAAAAAATCTACTAAAGTTAAGATATTAAAAAAACCCCATATGTTTGTTGTTTCCTTTTCATGCTTTCTGTTCAGATCAAATGTAGGAGTATTCACTGGTAAGAATGTTGTAGGAAAACAGCGCATTAAGTGAAAACTGAACAATGTCCATGGAAAAAGAGTTCTAAATGTGTTTAAACTAGAAGCCTAATTTTAAATATATAATTCAGTTTACCCTCCAAGAAAAGTCCACATCTTTCCCCCCAACCCTGGCCCTGTTCCACTACTCATTTGTTGCTACTCTTACACTGATCCCTACATTGGGCTGGTAAAGGATTTGTAAAGTAACAAGGTTGGGAGCCTGAATCAACTGAAAACAGTAAACAGAGGGGAACAAGAGGAATTTTTAGCTGATTGGTTTATCAATATGGTTTCTACAGGGCTGTGTAGTTAGTTGTGGTGGCACAATACAGAAGCAGGGCACGTGAACAAGTACTTGGCAGAAGAGATGGGATGGCTGTTTGGTAATAATGCTGCTTTAAATGAATATCAAGTAGTAACTGCAGAGTTGCTCTCATTCTACCAACAAAAATCACTGGCGTTCATCATAACTATTTTTACAACTAAATTGTAGAATATTCTGAGTTGAAACGGACCCAAGAGGTCCAGTGATCTCTTAAGTGAATGGCCCATAACAGGGATCAAACTCACAACCTTGGTGTTATTAGCACCATGCTGTAATCAGCCAATTTCATAACTCACCATGGCTGAAAACTGGAATACCCTTTAGAGCGATCGCACTGAGATCAGGCTGTAGCAGTAATTCCTATACCTAATTCGTGATCCATGGATCTGAGATCAAGAGAATTTGCTCATGATTTCCAGAGAACTGATTGGAAATGCTACATTTTCCCCCGTAATACATTAAATGAAAACACTGCTGGTACCCAAACAGAATACAAATATCAGGAATGTTGGGAACCTGCCCTCCATGCATAAAGTGTACGCATAGTGTACTAATCTGGTACATTTAGTAGAAAGACATAAAAACATTGGTTCTAAGTCTGCCCTGTCACACTGCCTGATGTTTTTCTTCCATGTACAGGTGAAAAAGTACAGTATGTGCGTGTAGGGTTTTAATGATAACATCCACCTCAGGGCTGACCGTCTCTACCAGAAAACCAAGCTAGACTGCTGCTGATGGTATTGTCTTGAGTGTGCCAATGCTATCTATCCAATCCTTGGAACAGTTAAAAGAGAACTGTAGCATGAGAGAGAGATGCTTTCACTTAAAGTCAATTAAAAAAGAGAGAAGCTACTCACAGAAGTGGCAAAGGAAGAAATTTGTCATTCTCTCCCACTTACACACAATTATTTGAATGAAAAGTCCCATTGAAATAAAAGTTACTGTTTGGGTGTTAACCCATTTACCAGGAACAGATACAATTCAAATAATTTTGTCACAAGTGTTTTGAAAAAAAATCAGGTTTTCCTGAAAGCAGCTCCTCAAAGGGAAGGAATATTCAGCCAAATATGTTAGGTATATTTCTCCTATAATTCTAAAAAAAAAAAGGAGTTTTGTGTTTACACCACCAATGTTATTATCTGCTGTGTGGTAGTTTTTTGCTTTCAGATTTACATTTCTAAATTCATTATGCTAAAATTCCCTTCTTCTCCAATTCCTTAATTTCTCCCCCACCAAGAAACAGATTTACCACATTCTTGTTTTCATCTCATCAATCACTCCCTATTTCCCAAAAGTAGGGCTAGGTGTTTAATTCTTCTAATTGTTCTGACAAGTTGCAGTCAAAAAAGTTTCAGTATATGTTTCAGGAAGAGGCAATCCATCCTTTATCCTCAGTCAATCCATATCTTCCCAGACAAATGGGGAAAACATTTTTTCAAAGAGCTGCCATATGATGGCCATTAAGATAATCACAAGGTCAACTCTCCCCTGTTGCCTCAAGAAGAGCCATCTAGCATGTTACATAGGTAACACCACCCAAAATCAGGGCAAGCCCGTAGAGGCTTATGTTTCTCCTTTCCTAATTAAAATGCTACAGACAAGTGCTCAAAATAGTTTAAAAAGATGCAACAGAGTCTACTCAATTTGTTCTGTTACTTAAAGCCAACTCTGTTTGGAATAAAAATTTACTAATTTTGGTTTAAAACATGTAGTCAAAAAATGTACTTTACTACTGAGATGTTCGTCTGAGCCAATATGATAATTGCTGTGGCCTGTTTAAGTCCAATACTAAGTGACCAATGCTTCAAAGATGCTTCAGAGGAATAATTTTTAAAATCTAGAGTTCTAGGATAATCTGTCCACTCTTTTTCTACTCTTCTGTTTACCTTCCTACCTACCTTTCCTATACCTGCCAGTTTTATCGTAAACAGATCTAACTGTTTCCAGTCCCTTTTCATATGAGCAGTTTTCTTCAGGCTGATCTTTCAGTTCTCTTTAGCTGTCTCTAAAGTCCTTTTCTTTGAGACACCATTCCTGAGGTAGAGTGACCCACATTAGTTACCATACACCATAAATTTGCACCTTGTCATTGTGATGTTTTTTTACATCATTTGCTACCCCATTCTTCCTTTAGCAGAAAAGATTAGTACCACCGACCCCAACAAGGAAGTGTGAGAGAGCACTATTTTGTAAGGGAAAACACCATGGAAAACTCAAGGGAAGACATAAAATTGTATGAAACCCACAGCCTACAATATATAAACACACTAACTCCTAGCTGTGAGCAGTATAGAATCTTTTAGTCCTGCTGACAGCATGGGCAGGACAAGAAAACACATATGGACAGTAAAATGTCATCTATAAATGAATACACTAATCTGAAGTCCTAACTGTGTGGACATGCTGAACCTAAGCCAAGCCATGGCATGAGAGCTTGTGTCTTCTCTATTTGTTGTTAGATTTTCATGACAAGACAGTTGATAGTAACCCAGTCAAGGAAAGAAGAATTTGATGAGCACAGATTCTCTTCTTATAAAAAATGGAAAAAACCCCAAAACCCCTTCGGCCTGAAAAGTATGAAAGCCTGAAATCACATTATACCTCAGGCTTTCCAAAGTGAGAGCTGCCAACATTATTGTCACTGACAGAGCCTGACTGAGGAGGGGAATTTTTGGCAGAGAACAAGATCCTGCCTCCCATTTCCACTGCTCAAAGCAATGGTGTCAATATTTCAAGAGCCAGTGGCCATTCAAAAAAAAAAAAAAGAAAATCCATTGCAAAATAAAAGCATTGATCCAGGAGTCTGTAAAGGTAGAAGTAAACAATGCAGCTATCAATAAAAGATTCTGACCTGAAAGGAGTATTTAACCTGGAGGTAAATGATATTGTTTTTCCGTTGTGCAAGGACAATATTTGAATGTCTATCTTTTCCAGGAAGGGTCCACACTTTGTTCCATGTTTGCTAAGTTCTTTGCACAACAGAACCCATTCAAAGGCACAGAAGTAAGACAGTAACTTACGTATAGAGCAACTGTGGTGAGACCTCTTCAAGTGCTACAGTTGTCTCAGTCTCTCTTGAACTACCGTCTTAAACCATTTCTCAGTAGGCACTGTTGTCTTTCTGGTGCAGTTGTCAGTAGACCTTATTTAGCACTTCCAGGATGCTGTGATTTCCAAAGCTGCATTCTCTGCAGATACCTCTTCTTCATGGTGCTGAAGTGCATTGAAAGCCATAAAGCAGGAGCCAGACCCATAAGCAGCCAAAGCCAGTTCAGTCATGCCATGAACACGCCATGAGCAGCCAGGACCACTCCTGCAGGCAATCTTTCACCATGTCAGGCCAGGGAGGGAAAAGAGGAGTGAGGAATGACGCAATAGAAGTATCTGCCACGCTGGGGGAGGAGCATGGAAATTTTATGTTGAGCACAAGTCATGATGAAACTCAGATGTCACTTAACTTGAATGAAAATAATGGCAGAGGCATCATGGGGTCCCTTGGAGAGCTCCAGTTATTGCCCTACAGGGCCTTCAGTGGGAAACAGCTTGTTCTGCTCACCATGAGGCAGAGCATGAGGGGAGAGCAGTGACTATCAGACCAGTATTTCAGCCTCTTTGAGGGAGCAGGGCAAAGCCTCTGAAGCTGGAGGCCTGGCACCATTTTCTGAGTCAGCATGCCCAGCTGATGACATTTACCCGGCTGCTGGTCCAGCTCTAAAGCACTGCTGAATTTATCCAAAATGTAAATCACCAAGCTGGACAAAAATATGTAAGCTTCAAATATCTCACAGAGTCACAAGGCCAGCTCTGGGAGTGTGAGAGAGGGCAGGGACATGGAGGACGGAAAAGGGTTTAGTTAAGAGGATTGAAAGAAACAGGGATAGAAGGACAGAACAATAGGTGAAAGTGGATCAGAATAGGAAAGACATTGATCAAATGGGGAAAATAATGAAAAGTATGAGCAAGGTAGAAATACTGGTAGTAAGGCAGTGTCAGAGTCAGAAAAGAAAGCGATTTAAGTGATAGGTGTCAGGTTTTGGAGAATAATGTAAACTTTTTATGTTTACACTGTGAAATCACAGCATCTCACTCAAAGGATAACAAAAATAAATGATTGTTGCACCAAAGGTAAGAAAAAGGAAGAAATAGTATAAAGCAAGGTCAGAATTATTTTCTTCCAAAATTCTGCATCTATCTAAATGTTACACTTCCTAGCGAGATATCTTTGGAGCATTATTGCTAATTAAAATTGCAAATATTTTAACTATACTTCATAATATATGAAAACTTACTAATCTAACAGATATATATTCACTATTACTACTATTAGCATTAAGGATATCTGTTTGTCAGATTCATAGCTCACTTGCACAGTGCTGAAACACAGGTAAGTCAGCCTGAGCTGATGCCATTTAACCAATGAGACACCAGCATCAGGACTCTTCTATCAGAAGTTAACTGCATTGTCTCTGCTGTGGGAACGGCTGTGGCTTAACCAGAGTACCTCTGCTTTCCCACGGAGGAGGCAAGCATGGCGTGTGTGGTCTCAACCTGAAGAATTACAAAGCAAGCCAATGCCAGACTGCATCACCCAACCAAGACTATGCAGTGCCTTGTACAGGGACATGGTGCCTCCAGTTTGTTTCCTTGTAATACTATCTCAATAGCCAGGTAAATATAGCTCACAGCAGGCAGCTACTTACACCAGTCTGCTGTTCTCCAAAGTACCACTGAGACGGAATTTTTAAAAACATAGCCAAAACATGTTATTCCTGATGTGATATAATTACTAAAATGACTATACAACTCAACAGTTTTCTCCAAATATGCCTAGAGAATAACACAGTCTGGTACTACCATGCACTAGGAATCATTCTGCAAGGGTGTGAGAGACTGGAATGTTAACGGTTAACGACTCAAAACAATCGACCATTTGCAGAGGCAGCAGGGTGCGTTTCTGGGGCGGGGTTTGCACCCCAGAGGTGGGATAATGCTTTTTATCCTGCCAAAGTCCTCCTTTACACGACTGACTCAGTCCTACAACTTGGGTGAAGGTATTGGGGCATTCCTTCTGATGGGGCATAATTGGCTCAAGTACACTGACGTGAGAGGCAGCTGTCATGTCTTGGAAGGTGTCGTATACATTAAAGACCCTCAGTGTTCCCCCAGACTAATTTCTGTGGTCTTCCATAGGAGGGCTGCCATGTTCCACAGTGTTGCATCAGACAGTGTAAAGCTCCCCCCCACCAGGGGTTGAGTGTTCCCACCTGAACCCAGATGTATATAACCCATTGAACTCTACGTTCTGTGGGCTTCCCCCAAGACTGACGGACCAAGACTGTGACCATCGCTTAAGCCAAGGGACATCTAAACTGCAACAATCAAGTCTTGTTGCTGGATCCATAAGTGGTGATACCCTTCTACACTTATCTTTTCTTTCCCTTTCTTTCTTTTCCTTATATAATTTCTTAAGTGATATTTTCATGCTTTTATATTGCTATATTACTATAGATAATAGTAACCAAAATGGCTACATACCTGCTTTCAATTGCAGCCAAGTAATTTTAAAATAAACCCTACATATATACATTTATAAATGCTGATCATTGAGTGTCATTTTACTCTAATCCACCCCAAGGGATATATTAACAAAAGCCTGGGTTACTCTTACCTTCTGGGGCAGGTTATAACAAACAGGTAACCTGGGAATGGTCCTATTATAGCAAGAAAAAAATATTAGCTCAGTTCTTCACTCAAATATCTGGTCTGTCACCGGCATACATTTATTTAAAGGTTACATCAGAGGTGGGAAGGGAGAGACAGTAATCTCAGATTGAGAAAAGCTGCCAAAACTGAATTACTGAAGCAAATGCCAGGCCAGGCAGTGCGCCAGTTCACTTATCCTTACTAGCCACCTGCAGGCTGTATTATCAAAGCCCCTGAAGTTTATTATTGCACTTCATTATCCCTTCATTATGATATAGAAAAAAAGGCATTAATGTAAAAACAATTTTGACAACAAGTTTCTCTCTGACACTCGTCAGTGGAACCCGTTAATGTTTGCATAGGAACAGGATGCGGGACAAATTTTTTTCTATCACATGCTAAAGATTTTATCTCTAACCAGATGCTCATGCATATACGTAACTTCTCATTGTTACCACTGGGGAAAAAATTTCTGTGAGAAACAGGCAAAGTAAAAGAGGAATCTCATCAGGTAAATATTAAATAATTGCATCCTAGGAGGGGAAAGTACCACCACTGATTTCAGTGGAATTGCACCAAAACAGCTCACTTGCATGCTGGCCTCAGCAGATAAGGAAAGGTCTCACAAGACAATGGCAAGTATATAATAGTATCAAAGCAAGTAATTCATATTAATATCCTTCAAATTTTGAAACAGAACTCAAGATAGTAGTCATCAACTACTGCCTTTCCCCAGACAGAATGGCATTTTTTGAACTACATCCTATGGCACTGAGTGGGCATTTCTAATAGTCAAATGATCTGAGAAACTGTATCTTGAAGATTTTCTCAAATTACAATATTCAAGTGCAAGAAAGCATGTGACTCTGTGTAGTTGGTTTGTTCTTATTTTAAATACAGTTTTTTTGCATTAAAGCCAAGGGATCAGACATCCAATATTTTATGAGATTATTTATTTTTTAATCAGATGGGTTGATACCATCTCTAGCACTGATTTAGTACTGTTATAGCTGTAAGCCTCTGAGAATATTATTAGCACAACAAGTTCTGTAAGGAAAAATTGTATCTGTTATGTAGACTAACTGACATGTTTCGGAAAAAAAAAAAAAACAAAAACAACAGACCAGCTGCAGATAGCTCTGTCTTCCAAAAGGGCTCATCTGTTATTCTCACTACATCAGCCACTCTATTGAAAGACAAAAGTTTCCCCTCCAAACTTTGCCTACTGTCACTTGTAATTTAAACTCTGGGAGTCTAAATTTGTTTCTTTTGGCAAAGAGAAGAAAGAGTCAGAGAGGAGGATATAAAGGCAAAAATAATCAGATTGGTAAATATTGGTTTCCCTCAATTGGGGCATAAGCATTTTTCTTTTTCTCCTATTTTTAGGGCTTAGGATCCAATCCTTGGTTGTTTTTTCCACGCAAAATGAAGCTTTGCTCAATACTAGCATGAGGAACAGAGCACTAGAGAATACCTACAACAGCTGGCCCAAACTCTGAGCTCCTAGTGAAAAAAAGAAACAGTGGAGCTCAGAAGAAGCCCAACATCAGTGTCTTTTTAAGCTTTTTTTCTATTTCTGTGCTACTCTTCATTGCTTAAGGGTTGGTACATTTTATATCACGGCTGTAGCTAGGTAAAACAAAATAATGAGTGCTAAGTGTTGTTGACCAGGAGTGTGACTAGCTCAGGAAGTCACTTGTACTAAATATTAGAATCTCCTCCAGATAGAAGAATGTTGTTAACACCTAACATTCTAATAAAAAGGACAAAAACATAAAAGGATTTTCTCCAAGAAGGTAGTAGCAACAGTAACAGAAGGCAAAGCAAAGAACCTCACTTGACTGCAATGAGATAGGATAATACACTCAGGATCTACTGCTTAGAGGAAGCTGTCTTCACAAGGAAGTTTTCATTGTAATGATGAAAGTTGGCTTGGCCTGAAGGTTACTACTCTTTGGATGCACAAAGTATTTACTGAAGCTGGACAATTCTAACTACATTTTCTTACTCTTTGTCATGTGTGTGTATGTTTGTTTGTTTGTTTGTTTGTTTGTGGGGTTTTTGCTTGGTTGGTTTGGGGTTTTTGTTTGTTTTTTCTTTAATTTGTTTTCTTGGTTGGGTTTTTTATTATTCTGGTTTTGGGTTTTGTTTGGTTTTGTTTTTTGCTTGTAGCAAAAGTACACAGCTATTACAGTAAACAAAAAAAAAGTCTTCAGAACATCAGTTGGTGGTACCTGTTTGCAAGATTCATTGTGATTTTTTTTGAGGATAATAGAGATTTTCAAGGTATGAACAGCATGGTCCAAGTTAATCTCTGCTGTAAAAGGACACAGCTCCATCAGCCTCAGCTGCCATTTGACCATGAGTGAATTCTCCATCAGATCTCACTTAGCAAAAATGGAGTTACACTTCAAATTTTACTGATGTGCCTACAGAAAGAGAGATCTAAATAAATATTTTTAATAAATACTTTTATATATTATCAACAAATGCCTCTTCTTGTTAATTTTGTCAGCCAGACAGTACTTAAAGCTCACTTTCACAGGGATATGTGTATTTGCAGGTCAGCTTCATCAAACATTCATTGTTCAATACAGTGACAGCTGGTAGCAGGCGTACATACACTTCCCTTGTTTGGTTTTCTGATAGAACCTGTCGAGTACTGGTTGTCTATATCTGAATTTGTCACCCTCTCAGCAAGGTTATAGCTTTTCTTACCATCAAATCAAACAAAAAGGAAAAATTATACAAACTCTAATGTTAATTTTTAACCTCAATTAGAAATGCAAAAACATGGGGTTTTAATCAAAATAACCATTAACAAAGAGGTGCAGTTCATTTTTGTTTATTCACTCAAACAGATTTTAAAATCATGAAATCGTGCCCCTAGGAGCAGTTGTTGGTCCCTTCACTGGCAATAAAGCAAACACTCCCCATAGAAGGTGTTATATACTCAGGGATGCCAAGGCAAGATCAAATATTTCTGGCTTGTCAAGTGTACCTGTACCGTAGGACCAACCAGTCTGTGTGTACTGAGCAGCAACCATTCAGTATAGGTAGGGTCAGTTTTGCACAGATTTGGAGACTCTGCCTGCACTTCAGTCCCCAGGACTGAGTACCTTATGCACTTGCTAAGTGTGGAGAGTCTTCACTGAGTTAAATACTGGTGTATTAGTGACTCAGGAGCAAGCACATCAAAACCTGGGGCAGGGTGACACACATTGTATATACTTAGAAAACTTCTCATAAAGAGAGAGCAAGAGAAATGTGACCTGTTTGAGACCACCTACTCTGTCTTGACAGAGACTGCTGCTATCCAGTGCAGCTCAGATGTGATGAGGAGGGTGACACCAACACAAGTAAACTTGCCAAATGAGACACGCATTTTCGAGTGCAATATAAATTCCCAGTTTGATCCTACATGTAGTATAAAGATAGCAGTAGTTATAACAGCGGCCTAAAGTACTGAAAAAAACCACCACCTATAATAAAACCAAGAGATCAGATTTAAAAGACTTTTAAATGCCTAAAGCTCTCACAAGTGTCTCAGGAAATTTAACAAGTGCTGAAACTCCTCTGACATCACAAAGAAGTATGTACATAGGCAGTCTGTATGTTTTTGTACATTGCACGTAGCAATTTTTTCCTTTCTCAAGACAACTTGATATTATTTCAGTACAGGACTTCTCTTTGTTTCTCTATAAATATTCATCCCACAACAACTAACAAAAGCAGAACCAAAGAGAGACTAAGCAGAACACCAAGAAAAGAAGCATAGTATGATACAGACAAGTTCAAATTGCATTTCTCTTGAGGATAACCTTAGAAAAATATTATTCGATGTACCTCTAAATCCATGCTTAGGAAAAAAAGAAGACATTTATATAGTTTAATCAACATGACAAGAAGAAATAGAAAATACATAGTAATACTATGAGACCAACAATCCATTTTACGTAAAAAAAGTTTGAGAAAAACATCTCTCACACTCCTGTTCTCTGAAAAAGATAAAAACCACACAATCTTGCTAATTGCTAAATAAATAAATAAAAATAGATAGATAGATAGATTAGATAGATAGATAGATAGATAGATGTGTATGTGTAAATCTATACATGCATACAATTGATGCAAAGTCTGGTTGCAAAGAAACTTAGCTTCACTATCCTGGTTCAAATGAGTACTTAAAGCCCAGGAGTGAAGAATTTTTTCCTAAGATTGAAACTAGACGCAGGCTTAAGTCCCTTGTTAAATGGAGACATCTGTTCTCCTCAACATAAGACTACAAAGAGAACTTTACCCTTTGTTTTGTGAAATGACCCGGACACAAGAGGAAAACCCATTGTCTCTTGAAGTCCCATAATTTCACTCTGTATTCAGGCACTTTGACAATTTCCTTGAAAAGTCGTTCAGTTTTTATTCTTGATCTTGAACAGCTACAGGTCACATTCTGCTTTCAATTACTTCATTGCCATTGTCTTCTTGAACTACTTGAACAATTATTTTCCTAAGTGTTACTCTAAAACTTCATGATACACTAGTGAAAAGTGTGAAAATAAAGGCACACTAAACTTTGAAATCTCCACGAAGTACCGTATCATCAGACCTTTGTTCAGGATTATGTTTCAAAACCTAAATGTAATGCTCCCACTGAACGCCTGCAAAATCCCAATTACTACCTCAGGTTTGAATAGCAGCTCTGTTGCAGCTATTGTTGAAAGGAGCTCTGTTGCATCCTGAGAGGCAAGGACGACTTTCGAGACACCGACGTGTGTGCCATAAAACCACTCTCCCATGTACTCTGCTTTATGCATGGAAACAAATGTATTCATGTTTGATCTCTTCAAGAGCGAGTCTGGTCTCTGCAGAGAAAGAAAAGGATTTCACTTCCTGCAAGGGGGACTTAAAAGCAGAGTAGGTGGGTTTCACAAGGTCTGAACCACATTTTATTTTTGAGCATTCCCTGCTCCAGCTAGAGTTAGATTGTGATAAGAACTGACTGTGCCACCAAAGCATTTTCGTGACCTACAAATTACCCCTGGTTTAAGAGCTGGTGTATCCTACACTGCAAGATATTCTGAGGGGAAGTGTGCCTACAAAAGACATCCAGGCATTTTTATAAACTCTTTAGGCTTCTGGTGTCTTGTGGTATCATATGTGAACAATCAAATCAGTTCTGATTTGAACGCTGTCACTTGGATTAGGGTTTATCTATCGCATGGTAGCACTGAGTTAGCAGGCCGCGGAGATGAATAGAAGTACTGATTGCTGAACTGACAGCCTTGAAGATGAGTAGCATTATTTTATCACATCCTTCTTTGCAGCATGTGCCAGTGGGTTTTAGCTGTCACATTTTTTAAAATTATCAAGCCTCAGAATAAGAAATAGGGCTGGTTCCTTAGTGCATAAGAGTCCCCTTCTCTCCTTCGGATCCTACCATAGCTTCTGGCTTTTATTTTGTGAAATTGTGTACTTATAGGTTAACTTGAATAAACAAAAGACGTTTTTCTGCAAACCACAACATATGCGGCTACTAATTTAGTGGCTGTTTAGTGCCCTGCTTTCCAGTGCATCTCTTGTTGCCAATATGTTATGAAAGAGATAAATCACAGCAGAAATATTTAAACTCATTTGTGAAGGTAAAAGCTCTGTGTGTTTTTAAGCCACCTTACTCGTCACACCTATTAAGGACCATTAGTTAGACATATTTGGATGGCAATGTAGTTTCTCACATTCCCTCCAGCAGCTTGCTGGCCAAGCCTATGCCATGTGCAGTTGTCATTTCTCATTCAGGTGTTTTCCCTGATACATCTACCTGCCTTCTGCCTCCACGTCTCAGTCTCTGAAGACTGCTTTTGACAGTGTTATGAGGGCTACAAAAAGTTGCCAGAAAGCTGAGACTCCTAACTGAATGACAAGTGCCCACTGGATCCTCTGGAGTTTGAGCCTCATCAGGACAAGGAGAGGAGAAGGCCAGAAGCAGTATCAGCAAGCAATTAGACACAGTGATGACACACCCTGTCCCATTCTATAAGCCTACCCGGTTCCCGTGGTGGAGTACTAACCCTATTCCAGCTGAAAGAGCTCCACTTCCCTGGTGGGTGTGGGACTGGGCTGGTGACAAAAAAGGGCTGCAGCAGTTTGGTGTCACAGCCCTGTGCTGTACCATGCCAGGGGAACAGGCACATTCGTGTGACCTGCAGCTGGGTGCATGACCCATTGCTCTGCTCCCCTGGCACAGTGCAATGAGGCGCAGAGACTGAGGCATGGGAAACCCCTTGTGGGCCTCAGCTCAGCCCTCTGCCCAGCCTAATTAGTCAGATCGATGGTGTGTTAAATCTGAAAACGTCAGGCTGCACAGAAAGGATCTATTAAATTAGTCAAGCAATTTTCATGGATATGTGATGCAGTTCCATTTGCTGTCACCTCATTCAGCATACAGTAACCCACACCAAAGCTGTTCCTGTCGAAGTACACACCAAGGCTGAAACATCTAAATCCCTTTTCCTGCTGAAGAGATAAGTAACAAGACAGCATTCTTTAGCAAAGAGACAATTCTAGGTTTTCTAAAAAGTTTGTGACATACCCTTCCTTCAGTTACTGCTCTGCATTAGTAAGAAGCACACCCTCCTGAAACAGCAAGAAGCATACTCTCGTGACATTGGAATTAAAGATGCCCCAAGGAAAAACAAACAAAACAAAAACAAAACAAAAAATCAGTGAACCCAGCCTCTGCAGAGTTAGACCTTCAGAGTACTTAATTTCATCACTTCTTAAGAGCAGTACCCAAACATTCAACACCCCAAAACATAAAAACTGAGTGGCTAATTACTTCATTCATCATGATTTCATTTTCTGTAGAAAGCAATTTAATTCTTATACTTCCTAATAAAAGAAGTGTTTTATCATCTCTCTCAGCCGTCCTGAGTTAGACTGCAGAGATGCTACCATGACAGTAGATCAAATGTCTTGATATTTCTTACCTGAAAAGGCATTACAGCTGCAGATATCAGGAACTGCCCTCACATTAAAATGGATTCTTTTAGCATTTGTGCTCAAAAAGATAGCATTCTAAAAGATTCTGTCATTTTTGGAAGCTTCTTAGGATTAGATCTTACAATGTGGGTAATGATTAATAGAAAACACTCAAAAAGAAAATCCTTTCGATGGGGGAAGGGAAAAAAAACACCACAAGGCCATTTACCTTTTAAGGAGAGAAGAAATGCCTAGACAAGGGATTTAACATGCTTTTGCAAAGAAGAAGTCTCCTCACAAAGAGGAAATAATTTAGTCAATGTAGGAAAAGCAGATTTTAGATTCATCATCATAATTCTGCACTGCAGAGTCTTACATTACAGTGGGACAAAGGGAAGCACTGTTTCTTTTGGGCTCATGTTGAATGAAAGTTTAAAATAGGAAATGCTGATACACAGTGAGAGAGCTGAAAAATTCTACTAGAGTGGGACACAATCTTATTGCAAATCAATTCAGTGGATTGCTGTCATCTATTTCCTTTTGATTTAAAACTAGAAACAGTAGTATTTAAACCTATTTCTTAAAGTCTTGGGCATATTTTAGTATGAGGAAAGACTCCGAGTTGCTGAGCAATATGTAAACATTTGATAAACTAGTGTTTTCATGAGACTGTGTTTGGATGGGAATTATAAATTTTTCTCTTTGAAAATACTTTATGACATAATTTGGCAAAATAAAATAAAAGAAATCCCAAAAAGTGCAAAAAGGAGTAATTCACAGAGGTGGGAGAAAACAAGAACAAACATAAACTAGATCATGATTTCAGAAGACAGGAAAAGGTTTAAGAGCTTTCTGAAGGTCTGTCCCCAGCTATGAGGAGGCGCATGAGGTTGGCTAGATCCTGTATAATGGATTCTGGAGAATGGTGCTGTGCAGGGTAAGAGTTAACATCCAAATAAACAAAGTCAGCAAAGATCAAGATAGAAAAAAATAGAAGATGACAATAACGGAGGAAAAGAGAATCAAGGAAAATGAGACCTTTACAGATCTAAGTCTCCAACAGTCTATAAATGATCTCCCCTGTACAAGGAACATAAGGATTCAGGGTGGGAAACAGAAGGATCTCCCTCCCAGGGACTCAAAGCATGAAGCCCCTCACACCAGTTCTTTCTTCAAAGCCACATGACCTGGTAAAGACTGGGTTTACTACTTAAGAGTGAATTTCTCTTCGAAGAGAAGCAGAGGCAAAAATTAAATTCGGGAAAAGCCTAAAAACTATGTCTCATGTGTTCCTGGTCCTCAGGACCGGCACTCCGATGTGGGTGCATGTCTTTTAGATGGAGCATATGGCAAAAAAGATAAGCTTAAAACTGCAGGAAGTGAGAGGACAAAACCTACTTAATCTGCCTGATTAATTTTTAATGAAGGAACATGTCTTACATGTTCCTCAATAGGAACAGTATCATAAGAAGCTGGTTTCAAAGAAGACTATTTTAAACCTGAAGCATTCAAACTGATTTGCAGTGAGACTATGCTGAGAAGGTGCTAAGACAGCTGAGAGGACTGCAATCGCACCTGGAACAAGCATGCATCTGTGTGGAAAGGCAAAGGCTGGTCACTTGGGTGGGCCATGGAGTGGGAGCAAGAAGACTTTTTGGAAGTCATCACAAATGGTGGAAGTAAAGGTGAGGGGACACCACAGGCCTGGGAAAGCAGCAGTTTCCCTACTGAGCTTTCCAACAAACAGCAGAAGCCCTTGCAATGCAGGGCAGTGAATCACAGAGACCATCAGCCCCTGCCCCAGTTGCAGGGGGGCTCCCTGGGAAAGCACATGCTCAAATACCTTACTGCTCTGAGGCCCAAATGCTTAGCAACTCTTTTGGGAGGAAAATGGTACTTATCTTGCAGAACTGTTATGTTCTCCCTGTGATAATAGATCACTACTTCTTATAATCCAAATAAAATTATTTTTCAGTGTTGAAAGAGGAATTACCTGTTTAAGACGTGCCATTTTGCAAATAATAAAATCTGTACACGGCATATATATGTGGACACAAAAATGCTTTGGGCCTTACAAAACCTGAAAATAATAATTTCAATAGTATTACTTTTTGTTTTATTTTCAAACTCTGAAATCACTTCGATTTATTTGATCTGAAATCTCACTTTCTAAAGCAGAGTTCTAAAGTCTGAAATGCGTATGTTTACAAGAGAGCATAAATTTAAAACAACCAAGGACCTGGTATTCATACCTATAGTAAAATATTTTCTTCCTTTTTTATCCTGAAAAAAAAAAATCATATCCCGATTAACACTCAGTGTAGAAAATATTAACCTGAAGAAAAGTTTTATGCAGGCAAGTTATAAATCCCTGGAAATATTACAGTAGCAAACCACACTGACCTTTAGCTCTAGGATTGCAAATGGTAATGCTATAATAATTGTTGTATGTCCTTTTATTGTGTGACTCCCCACTCCCCCAGCCTACTAGGAAATGGGAAATGATGGCCTTTAGCAGTCCTTTAAATTGAAGGTATAGGGATGCCTTAAGATTATTCCCATTTATATATAACCATGTAGTACTATTATTATTTATATCTTGCTAGGGGCACTTGGGATGCAGCTGTTCCTGTGGGTAGCCTTGTAAAGGAAGGTGCTACGTGTTTTGAGCAAGAATTAAATCTGTGCAGATGACGACGATGCTATACAGATGCCTTCTTTTCATACTTCTGTGAATTAACACTGCAGTCTCTGAAGAAAGGAGGATTCCTTGCAGCATTCAGCAGTATGAGAAACAAACAAGAATTAATGACGGAGTTGGACATTTATATATAAATACTATAAATACTCGCCATTGCAATAATTAATGCAAGATGAGAAATGACAAATCAGGAAATAAGGCTGGAGGTTTGGTGTTTAAAACATTCTCTAGCCGAAGTGTTTGGACAAGATCTTGACTGCCTCCCATTGGCACAGTGTGGGGATGGATCTCTCTCCCTTTTCTGCAGAGACTGGTGTAAGGACTCTGAATGAAGTGGGCATGAGAGCTGATTGGCACAACAAATTCTCCTGTTCTAATGATTTTCCAGAGACTGGCACTGCTAAAGATCAAAGATGCAATGCAAGTTTGCCAAAGTCAATGAACTAAAAGAAAATTACAAGACCCTGGGAGATGTTTTGTTGGGTTTTACATATTTTTAATATATTTTTTATACATGTTGCTACCAAATTTGAACCAGACAGATACTGAATTCAGTAAGCGTTTCTCCTTCCCTTGAGAAGATGTATATCCAAGAGGCATAACCTGTTTCTTTATGCAGGGGTAAGATTAACGTATAAAATGTATAAATGTATAAAGTGTATAATGTGTAAAATAAAACTATTGAGCTATTTTAGTACTTTTCCTGTCATGCATTCAGGATCCTCTAAAGTTGTCACCAGCTACTGTTTCATTTAATTCCCTAGCCTTCAGGGTAATGTAAGAAAATTGAAGAGATTAGAAGCTCTCTCTTTCCTGTTCAATGCATTTGTGTTGCAGTAAATTGGTACCAACCTTCAATCTCATGGTCAGGGCTCTCCAGGGTCCTTCCACTGATATGACAGAGCAGTCAGCTTGATAAATGGTGCACAACCCCTTCAGCGCAATGGAGAAAGCTTTCCTCCCTGTCTCTGCAGTTGTCTCCCACACTGGAGGGAGAGGAAACAATTAGCTGTCTTATTGCACTAAGGAATGCCACTATTTTGTTTACATTGTCTGTGTTAATTAGAAGATACATTTTTTTCCCCCTTGACTAATTATTTCATGGGCAGTGGCAAATGCAGACTATGAAGGAAACTGAAGGGAAGGCAGAATACTTAGCTTGGAAAATTATTAACTATAGATAACCTTAAATAAAACATATTCACTAAAGAGGCAGCTCAATAAAGTCGTTAAATATATGCTTAACTTCAAGTTTAGGAGCCATTGGTGATGAAGTAGGGGGATTGTGCAGTGTTACATTATGCCCTTACTTGATCACCTTGTTGAATTGCAGCTAATAGACACAGAATTAACACAGCCACTAATGTAAGCACTGCATTAAAGTGCATTAGCAAAACATTTAAGCAAATACTTCACTCCTATTCTGGTTCATTCTGGTTCAGCAGTTCTCTAGCACTCACTTCCCTGAACTGGGCATACTTAAACACTGAAAAGGGGCCATCTTGGTACTTTTCACTGCATGCAAAAATATAAGAGGAAGATGCAGGGGTAATGAAAGGCCCTTACAAGTCAGATTTTCAGATTCTTGTTTTACAAGAAACTTGGCCTTAAACAGACAGGCATGTATGTGTTTGTGTGCACACCACTATATTTCAAATTTGCTCATGCAGGCAGCTGATATACAAGGACATAATGTAAAATTCATAATAGATGGTTGTCTAGAGAATTTAAATAAACAAGCCAACAAGCCTTAAAGCATTATTGACAGGAGATAAACATGCAGAGGATCAATTTTCAGTGGGACAATAAATAAAGGATCATTTCCAGTAAATTATGTATTTATTTATTAATTAATTACAAATCACCTGTTGAAGATCAAGCAGTCTGTGTCTTAAGTTTGATGCAATTCCCTATTAAAAATCTCTAACAACTTTACCTAAAATAACACACAGCATTAAATAATGCTATTAAGCCGGCTAGATGTGCACTAAAGTCAGTCATTTACTAAACAGTCCATGAGAAGTAAATGAAAATATTTGGAAAGCGTGCAGTTGAGGGGTTAATATTAGCTTGTTCTCAAACTGGGTACACTGCAGATTTCAAAACATATCAGGTGCTGCACACCAAAGTCATGTTTTATATTCCTGCCTATTCTAAACCCACGGAAGAACTGACCTGCCATTTCACTTCAAACTGAAAGCTGATCACCTTTTCCTATCTGTCCCTTTGTGCCTCTGGCAATGCATAGAACTGGGAGAACAGTGTGTGATACAGGCCAGACAGTGAATAGTAGTTGCTGGTAAATCCCATGGGGTGAGGTAAGGACAAAAGGAACAACCTCATCTCTGAAATTCCTTGCCTTAGTGCATTTGCCAGAGCCTTAGGGCTAGATGTTCAAAGTAGTGTGTGCAGAGTTGGTTACCTGTAGCCACTCTTAGGGAATACAAGTTGATTTTCAAATTACTTATAATAGATTGTTGGTGCAAAAGACATGCCATGCAAGATACAAAAGGAGCTGGAGAAATCCTAGAACTGTGGTTGGAGTTACGATTTACTTTTCTAAAAATGCATGTTACCTGTCCCAAGCTTACAAGGAAAGCATGATAAGTTGACTCTAGCGAACAACTGAGCACCCACACATCTGCAGGATCGAGACACAATAGCAACAAGGTGAGTGAGCCCATGGATCAAGTTAAAGACAGTTTAATAGGTGAAGCAAAAGCTGCACATGCAAGCAAAACAAACGAATTTCTTTACTACTTGCCATGGGTAGACAGGTGTCCAGCCACTCCCTGGAAAGCAGAGCCTGAGCACACATAACAGCTAATTGGGAAGACAAACAGCAGAACAGATGTCTTCCTTGTCTTCCCTCTCCCCTTGAACTTTGGTTGCGGAACATGACAAATTATGGTATAAGGTATCACTTTGGTCAGATTTGGTCAGCTCTCATGGCTGTGTCTTCTCTCAATTTCTTGACCTTCCCAAACCTGCTCAATTTGGGAACAGGGGGCAAAAAATAGAGGACCTTGAAGCTGTTCAGGTATTTTTTAGAAACAGACAAAACATTGGTGTATCAAGACTGTCTAACCAAAAAAGGAAATAAAGAACCAGCACATTCTGGGTTACCATACAGAATATTAGCTCTATCTCAGCCAGACCTAGAACAGACAGCAAGAGAGCTGACACCCACCAATGAAGCCTCTTTCAATCAAGTTGTCACCAAAACTGCGGGAAAAACAGAAACTCTCCAACAGCATCCTTTCAGTGTTAGAGAATCAAGGCATTACTTTTATTCTGGCCAGTTTGTGCTACAGAAATCACTTCACTGACATATGCCTGGTTTGTGCAGTGAAAATCATTCCATCACACATGGTTCTTTACCAGACTTTTCACATGCCTATACAGAAAAACCCAAAGAAATCGTGGTACATTGGTCTTAAATTACACAGCTCTTAGTATTCAATCACTTGTTGGTTGTTGATCCCATCACCTTCAATGCTTATTTGGTCCTCATTCTCTGGTTATCTTACCAATCTTTTCCCAGACCAGGTATGTTGGACCTCTCCAGGGGTTGATATTTGGGGTAATGTTCGTTAATATTCGCTTATCTCCCATGTATCTTCTGTCCACTCCCCATCTGTAGCCCATCGGGCTTTACCAGATGAACAGAGTCTTTTAAAGAGAAACTTCAATTCCCCTGTCCCCGGGCAAAGGAGAACAAAACCCTGACTAAAGTTACACAAATTTTGTTTTAAAGTTGTATTATTTCCAACAAAGTCAGCCCTTGTCCCTAAGACAGATCCTTCCACAGATTATAGGAACCAACATTTGTGTGGACAAATCCAGTCCATCACCTGATAGATCTGATTCGTTTTCATTTTTATTGAGGAAAATCGATCTCCTTGGGAACTTGCACTGATTATGACAACATTTATGACAACTTGCACTGATTATGACAACAACATCCTCTCTTCTGGGCTCTGCCAACAACTGGGACCATGCCGCCTCAGAAGTATGGGTTAGGAAAAGGGCTTGCTGTGTGAGGTGGTGACTCTCACAGGTGAGTACTTTCAGTCGGGTTAAGATCAAAGACTGAATCTTTGACATCTTTTATAAACAGCAAACATGAACTAAGATGCTACTGAAGGAAAAGCAGTAGAAGATCTGTGTCACTGATGCTTAAACCTCACCTGTAATTCCCCTGTTAGCAAAAAGAGATTTGGAGAAACCATTTGGGTACATTTTTGACTGCAAATCATGACTGAATTTGATTTTTTTCTCTATATGTGACCCTGTTTGAAAATTCATAAAGCTTGTGACATTAGGGAATAAATAAGATATTTGCATTGGAAGAGAAAAATTGCATAATAATTTGAATTAGGATCACTCATGAATAAGGATCACTCATGTCTCTACTCAGAGGTCTAAAGACCACTGTTCGTCATTGTTTCTAAAACTGAATTCTGCAAATGGTAGGTGATTTGGGATCGGCAGTTTAAGAGAATTGTAAAATTGGCATAAGGGGCACATGCACTGTCTCAACATCCTGAAGAGCATCCCTAAATTTCTTCTAAAACAAGATGGTAGCATGCAAACATATTACCGAACAAGCTTATAATTTTTTTAAGTATCACTGGTGACTTCATATTCATTGCTTTCTTAGCAAAGAGCTAACGAAAATTTTTTTGCCTACTGCTGTTTTTTGTCACTGCCCTTACACATCATGGCATTTAGCCTGTTCAACATTCACACAGTAAACAAGCAACTCCTCTGAGTGCCATGAGGTCTTCTCAAGGCATTTCATCAAACATTTATTTCCAGTGGAGCCAGTGGACACTTATTCACTGTTGATCCTGAAATACAAGTTCCAGAAAAAATGTTGGTAGATTGAGTAAAACGTCCAGACTTGTAAACTAGCACGGCATATTTTCATACTCCAGTGTCAGGTCACCATGGGTGTCTTATTCAAAGCAGAATAGTTGCTGCAGTTTTATACTACCTGTGTAATAACTCATGACCTGAGTAATACAGAACTCATTAAACCTATTTCCTGCTTTTCCTCTACACATAGACCTCCCAGCAGTTTAAGCCATACATAATGAGTCCAAGTATTTTAAGGGATAGTGTTAAAATTATCTACCATTCTTTTGTATCTGAAATCACCCTTTTATTTTCCTCCACTACATTGCTAGCATAACTAGGAAACAATATATTAACCTAATTACATGTTATTTATTAGGCAGTAAGCAAATAAGTCATTCAAAGACAAATCCCTGTAGTTATTCATGGAACTACTTTGGATGACAAAGATATAGTAAACCAAGCAATCTTTCATTGTATTTACTGCACACTCTTTGTACTAATGAACAATAACAGGCTTTACTTAAATAATGGCTTCTGTTCTGGGTTGTGGTAAATGTTATACAGACCATATTCATCAAAGCACGTCAAAGCCATGGATGACCTTTATTTCTTTGGCTTGCACTTGAAGAATTTGGGTGGCTGGTGAATAGCAATGATTTAAAGGGCTTAATAAACATAATGTAAAATAATTAGTGTCTTTAAAAAAACAACATGCATAATGTACTAGTGGCAGCTCAGCCCCTGAGAAACAAACAGTGAAGATGTTGGCAATTTATTTTTATAGCCCTCACCTTTCAAGGAGCCTATGCATTCTCTTTGCTTTCAGTTTGAGACAGGCTTTCTCTGTGTTGTTAAGCATGCATTAAATCTGCACCACAGTGGTAAGAAAACTTCCCATTAACTTCACTCATCACTTGGAATGAATGATGGCTATAAAGCAAAAGAAGTAATTTGAATATGAATTCAGAGAAAGAATGAAATAGGCAAAAATTAAGAGAAGAGGAGGGCTTTGGACTTGACTGTTTTAGGTTAGGTTTCATGCGCTTTTTGGAGAAGAAACTGGAAGAAACCCTATCTTCTTTCTCTCACATAGAAATCATACACATGATATGAAAACACCCTCTTTCTGCTGCTGAATATTTATGCTTCAAAGAAGCTGACTCAGGACAAGACAGTATAAGAGCATCCTTGAGTGTGATGGTCTGGGTCATCTCCCAACAACAGTGCTCAAACACCCTTTTATGAACTAGAGAACACGATCTCCAAGAGACCTGCTAGAATACTTTTCTTGAGCATTGGCTCAGAGCTCTAGTTGTCTTTAAGCTGCTCCAGGTCTGACCTGGCAAAAATATACTAAGAATGTCTACTGGATAAGAAGACCTTTCATGTGGGATAGGTAAGACACTGCAGTGAAATATGCAGGTGCTCAATGGTACCAAGCTTTGAGAGTCCTGGGCAATCATAAGAGAAACATGTAAGAAACTTGGCAGAAAATTGCTGGGGGGAATTAATGGTTTCCATGGTTGTACATCTGTGCAAACACTGAGGACCTACATTTTGAAGTCAGCTACACCAATGGCAATTAATAAACTCTCAGGTTCTTTTTTGAAATGAAGTAGAGGACAGCATTTGGCATGAATAACATTTGCTGACCCAGCTCAAAATTAGGATTCTCACCAGTCTGGTACCCAGCTTTTGGTGACAGATACTTCAAAGTAATTGTACTTCTTCCATCCTAATTCTCTTTAAGCATTCTTAAATGAAGAATTCTCTAATGTCCATTAGCAAAAGAAAGATCCAATTAACTCTTTCAATGAGCCTTCCTCTAACTTATTAAAATCAAGATTATGTTTTTATTTTTAGAAGAGTTGAGTAAAAATAACAACAAGCTGTTTCTAACATTTCAAAAAGAGTGCCCTGTAAATGTAGTCCAGTAAATTCAGTCTATGAAGTTTATTTCTTATGTCTCTTGTCTTTTGTGACTTAAATTGAGCAAATCAAATTAATTTAAAATAATAAGTACAAATTTCTGTGTCTAATTCTTTTAGAAACACATACGTGTATTTACAGAAGAGAATGAACCATAAAATGATAAAATGATTAGGGTTAGAAGTGACCTTAAAGGGATACCACTCCCTACCTCAGGTTGCTCAGGGCCCCATACAACCTGGCCTTGGGGTGGGGCAGTACCTCTGCCTTCTCCCTATCCATAGTTAGTGTTTCCCACTTGTATTCGTCAGTGTGGTTGGTCTTCCTGTTATAGCTGATATACCTGCAGAAGCCTATATTATTAATCTTGTCAAGTTAATCCTCAGCCATGCTTTGACCTTCCTCACCCCATCCTTACACAACTGGATTGTGTCCCTATATTCTTCCCAGGTTACCTGCCTCTAGTTACACTGACTGTGTGTTTGCGTCTTGCCCTTTAGTCTGACCAGAAGCTCTTGATTCATCCATGTCAGTCTCTTGACATCCTTTCCTGTCATCCTACACATGAGAATTGAGAGCTGTTGTGCTCTATGAAAAGTGTCATTAAAGATCTGCCAGTTCTGTTCTGCTTTCTTGTTCCAGAAGGCAGTTTCCCAGAAGGCCCTATACATTAACTCCTCCTCCTAAAATTCAGGGTCCTGATCCATATTCCTCAGGTTTGCAAACTCTACCCATGCATGATCACTGCAGCTCAGGCTGTCTCTTGATGTCGCCAGTTAGTTTGCTTGCACTGGTGATAATCAGGTCCAGTAACACATCATTCCCTGTGGTAGAGCTATCCATTACCTGCCTCAGGAAGTTATCCTCCATGCATTGCAGGAGTCTCCTGGGTTGCCTGCAGCTTGCCTCTACATTGTATTGTGTTTAGTGCTGTGACAATTATGCCAACATTGTAGCATGCAGATTGCAAATGGGTAAATTCTCTTTTTAAGGCCCCAAAGATTCGCTGGATGAGACTCTTAAAAGGACTTACAGTTTTCGATTGTATCCTGAGTTAGATGCAAGGAGAAACATTGACAAAATATTCTCAGGAGGTCAAAGAACAAAAAACTTTACTGACAACCTTCAGAAAATCAGAGAACTTTGGCAAAAGTGTAGAGCAGCGTTCAATCAACATAAAACATTTCACAAAGGATTAACTTAGCCCATGCAATGTAGCAAACTCCAAGCCCACCTGATTTTAAGTTACTCAGAATTCCAGGAAGAGGGAATTAGAAGAAGAAGCAGAAAGAGAGAAAGAGAGAAAATATATAAAAAAGAACAAATATAGCTACCACTCCTGGTTCCAGCAGTGTTCAGCTGGTAGAATTTCCATGAGAAGCTAGGGTCAGGATGTGTGCTTGCTGCCAGCTTTGATTAAAATACCCTTTGGCCTTCCTGGGCCCTTCCCCCAGGTGGGACTTCTGGTCATTTGGCCACCGCAGGGCCAGACTGGGGCTCCAGGGCTGGGGTGTGGGCACTGCCTGCGCCGTGCCAGGGACTGGCAGCCGCTGCGGGGCTGGGACACCGGCCCGGGCCGGGCCGAGCGGGGCCGGGCCTCGCCTCAGCAGGGCACGGCCCGGCCTGCGCCGTCCCGTCACACACAGACCCCGGGCGCTCCAGCCGGCCGTCCTCACAGCCTCTCACACTCTGTAACCCAGGCTGCACAGCTATCCAATTCTATGATCAGAGAGAAAGAAGAGAAAAATAAAAGGCTGATTAATACAATGTCACTGATTTTACAGTTTAACACAGGAGTTTGGGCTGACATGCTTTCAGCTTTTTGGTAGTGGGAAATATCTCACTGATGAAGACCATATCACCAGAACTGCTGACATAAAGTGCAGTTATTCCATACAGTGATCGCATTAACATGATATGCTAGTCATCTCTAAGCAACCTGTAGTCATCTATATAATTTCTTGTGTCACCTTAGCAGAAGACCTCGTCTTGACTTTGTCTGAAACACTTGCTGTCTCAGTCTGCTAATGTTGCAGCGGATGTAAGCATCAGAGCGCCATGCTTGGAAGAGAGTTGTTCTCTTCTGAGATTCCAAACACATAAACAAGATATTCAGTCCAAAACTCTCTTGCCCTACAAGCTAAAGTAATTTTGTTCACCCCTTAAATTTCAGGGTGGTCTTTCATCTAGGTCAACGGTAATTAATTTTGCTATACAAATATATTTGCCTTAATTTCCTTGTACCAGTAATTAGGGCCAAAAATCCCCACCCCTCTTCCTCGTGACCCAATAAATATAAAAAATGAGGTGAATTCATGCAGACAGAAAGTGTTAGCTGGACTAACAATGTGCCAGTTTGATGAACTATACTGTGTTCTTTGTATTTACCACATGTCTGCCATTTGAGCAGCATTAGTAAAATGTTATCTAAAGTCACATAATTCCCCTGATCCATTCTTCTGCAAGTCAGCTTGGAAGTTAGGCAGCTGCCATATAAACTGCCATATTTTTCACTTTATATACAAGGCGAATGGATCATCATTAGAGGAAAACCAAAAGGCTGTGCAAAGTCTCCTTCACCTTTCACCCTGTAGAAGGGCTGTGTTCTCAAGAGTAAGGGTGAGTGCACCCACAGGACACAAAGGAAGCCTATACCATGATAAATGGCAGGGAAGATAGGCCATTGATATCCAGCATCATGGATGATTAATGCTTGTGAACACAAAGAGTTACTACTAGGTCCCAAGCATAATGAGAAAAAAGCCTGCATTGCTTTAACGTGTGAAAAAGCATATAGCCACATTCAATTATTGAAAATGCACAATGAGACACATATACCACCTAAACCCGTATGAAGATTTTTAGAGGTGTAAATGCTCAGAAAAAGCATTGCTTACGAGCTAAAGAAAATAGTAAATACGTCATTACTAACTTATTCCTTGCTGCTAGCATATAAGCCAACTGCATCATCATGTACCCAGTAATTCTCCATTGAAATAGTGAATAAATAACTCTGACAAATGCTGCCATCCTGTAATTGGTATAATGAGTTTCAATGGGGCTGAGGTTCTGAGAGTGATTTCTTACCGGAGTAGATTAAGAATAAATCATGGAATCATTAAGTCTGAAATCACTGAGACAGGAGTCTGTCATGAATTTTGTGGACAATTGTTAGAACAGAACAGCTGAAAATAAGAAATTCCATCAAAGATTGACCAAGAGATAAATAAAATGTTATAGATCAGATGTGAAGCATCTTACAAGCTGCTTTAGAAATAATAAAAGTACAAACTGCCACCTGAAATTAGAACTACAAAAGGTCTTGTTAGTTATTGCTTTCATTTGTTCTGCCAGGCTTTAAAAGATGTTCAGAAATAAAGTGTTAGGATAAGCTTATGCTCCCAGGGACAAGCAGGACAGCTTCTTCTTTCAAGGTTCAGCTCTGTTGTGATATTGTTTGTGCTAAAGGAACTCTGAGCTGAAAAACTGCCATTCTTCTCTCTTTACAGTTCTGTTTCCTTGCTGAGTGCATTTTTATCCATTTGGCTGGATTGGGAGGCAAGTGCATTTCTGTTGAAGTAATCCAGCAAGTGTTTGATATAATAAGTTCAAGGCTCCTTTTGTCATAAAGTAAGATGTAACAAAAACCCTACAAACATCCTAATTCTGTCCCAAATTCAGCACCACACACATGGATAATACTTGTGAAATTTACGAAAGATTGTCACCATTTGCATTATACTTTGTTCTCAGCAATGAATGGTGAAATTGCTTATTCGTTTCAAAAAATAAGCAGTAGATACTAGGGTTTACAGTGACTTTTTTCCCAAAAGTAACGCTAGATCACAGTTCATGACATCTCTTCAGGTTTCTTGCCTTAGGCTTACTTTCTTTTCTAGAAGCCTATTTGCCCTCTCTCTACTAAGGTGCTTTCAATAACTTTTTAACGTCCAATTCTGACTGCAGAAAGTTACAGGGGACAGAATAAAGGGATGCTAGGGCATTGTGCTTTTTCTTTTTTTTTTTTTTTTTTTTTTTT
>VZTI01010038.1:219697-235831 GCA_013397865.1 Struthidea cinerea
TTTTTTTTTTTTTTTAATTTATTTATTCTTTTTCTTTTTGTCTCCCTTAAAAATATTGTAAAAAATATTCACACATCCTTGTGAATGAAAGAAGAGAATAATTGGATGGTAACTGTAGTATCTGTGATGGTTATATCCCAAGGGGACAGTTCAAAAACACAGACTCATATTTAGTCAACTGCTGAGTCCATCTGACATATGAATGTGAAAACCATTCTGTTGACAAGTTTTTAATCACCCAGGGACAAAGGAGCCCTGATTAGGTGAATGTGGAGAAACAATGCTCTTTAAAACACAAAAGGTTTTTCACATCTATATTGTCAATTTTCTGTTATCCTGAATAAACAGTCAGTCACCAAAGTTGAGAAAAAGTGTCTGAATAAACAGAAATATTCCATAGAACATATATATAAATCAGAGGGAAGACAAGAAGGATGCAAAGCATAAAAGAGAATTAGTGACAGCTGATGGTGGAACACAGATTCCTGAGCTAGTGACCAAGAAAACAGATGAGTACACAGGACAGATTGGCTAAACATGGGTATATTCTTCTTCATAACAGACTAGCTTATATAGAGCCAGCCAAGCATCTTTGACCCACAGCTGAACTTCTCAGATATTGTATCTACAAATGCTGAAAAACTAATTGGAGTAACCAAATGACAAAAGACGTGGAAGAAAAAGATGCTAGCAGCATGTGCATTAACCAGTTCATGCACTAAACCAGTGAAAGCAAGCATCTGAGTTGAAAAAGGTATGTTTACATATCTCAATTTAAATTTTGTTTCATTAAATAAAAAGAACAAAAAACCCCCACAAAGCTGGAAGATGTATACACAGTATACACAAAGTTTGTTTGCTTCTTTTTATTCCTTTAACAATGCTCCTATTTTTCGGTTTCTTAATTTTTCCAGTGTTCTCAAATTCATTTCCTCAGTATCTCCTGCATGATCTCAGACAGCTATTTATAGATATAATCAATCTATAGCCTGACATTATTAGGATGTTTGCACTAGTACAGTGAAAAAAATGCTTGAGTGTAAATTACCGTTTATGTACAGAAGGAAGGATAAGCATACACTGCATGGATACAAACCACTACAACAGGGTGAGCAGTGTGAAAGGAAGATGAAATTTTACCATTCATGTTGCCAAAGTGGCAATGACCAACATGTCACTCAGAATAGCAGTTTCTGAAACTGTCTTTGAACATGCCTTCCTCTTCCCTTGGCTTACTCTACTACCTCTTCAATACCCAGATGAAAATTGTTCATTGTAAAATAATAGCCTGGGCACACTGGCTGGTCTGGTGTGGTTGTGAGAAGGTCATAGGCAAACACGGAGCTAAGGGATTGACTGGCATTTAGCAAGAACTTCTAACCAGGGAAGAGAGAGTTGGGGAGCCTGTTGCTGAAAGCCAAAGTTCAACATCTACAGCATTTGCTGTTGTTGCTTTCTGCCCAAGAGGAGCCAGTACATCTCCTGGTTACTCCAGGACCCTGTTCCTTGTCCATCAGTCTGGAGTTGTCAGCCCTCAGCTTTGTTCCCATTCAGTCATGTCTCAACACAACTTCCACAATTAGGTGAACCATACTCAAGCAACACTTTCACACTGTCACAAGGCCTTCAGTCTCTTTAACAAAAGTGTGCAAGAAGCTGTAAGGCTGGCAACAGTCATGAAGAGAAGCTCTGAAAGTGGGACGAAGACAGTTTGTCACTCTGGATTTCCACTGGGAAATTTAGACCACATCCAAGTTTTGAAATCGCAGAGCTGAAATCATCTGGGGTGCAACTGGTAGAGATGAGTGAGTCAGAAACACAGTGAGGAAAATGTAAAGAGGGTGTCACGAAGAGAGAGAAACAAGACTATCTGGAGAGCTTTGTTTTTAAAACATCTTTTGAGGGCCGGAAAGAAGGGAACTGTGGAAAGAAAGTGAATGGATCAAGTCCTTAAACATTGCTTTTGAAGGGCTTTAAGCTTCTTAAGTATCTATGAAACTAAGAGATGAGCAAGTAAAAATCAACCACCAAAGCCACTTTAGAGCAGAACGTTTTTATTGTCATTCTTATTAATGCTAATCATTGTGAAAAGAAAAAGAAACAAAAACCAGTTACTGATTAAAGTAGGTTCAGGCCAATTGTACCTGTCTGCCTCCACTCTCAGCAGCACTGCAAAAGGGAAAGGATTTATTGGATAGACCCTTCAATCCCTCTTTCTGCTTTACATGCAGCTTAACCTTTCTTGAGGGTAGAAACAGGTCAGGAAAGAATAAGCAGGGACAGGCATCAAGCTTGGCTTGTTGCTGCTCTCTCTGCCTAGGCTGGATGCCTCTCAGTCTGATTCTTGGGATACTTCGAATTCAAAGATCTTTTCTAAAGCAAACTCTTTTCTCTTCTTCCTCCCCTTTTCACCTCTACCTACACATTTCTTTGTGATCAGTCAATGAGAGAAAATAAAGACTTTGCATTTTGAGCACAAGGATGCAAGAAAAAGAAGGGAAAACGCCTCACTGCACACCCAAAAGTTTTTATTTTCTTTTGCTCTAGATGAAAATCTAAGTTCTTGTGAGACTACACCTTATGACTTAGTGCTACTTTTTTTAGTTGAAGGTAAACTTTGTATTGCTGGTGTGGGAAGACCTGTTACACAGAAAGGAGGAAAAAAATTGACCCAGAACACAAGAGCAAAATGCCCAAGAACATTAAAAAGATCAATATGGAAGCTGGAAGAAAAGGAAGACCTTGCAACTTGAGAGGAAAAAACACATATACCTGTGTTATACAGAGCAAATGCAGCACCGTTAGCATAAGAGTGAAAACAAGATTGCAGGAATGAAGTCTGCTACAGACCATTTTGGTGTTTGGTAATCCTTGGGACTGACCTGCAATATAAGAAAGTTCACTTTTGTGCAAAACTGAGAGAGCTCAGCACTTTGTTTGTATGAGGTTGGAAGGGAAACATAACATTAGAACAGCCAGTTCTGTGTTTGTGGCTATAGATTTGTTTCTATATATTTTATAGTCTTTGTACTTTATGTCTCCATCTCCTTGATGCCTTTGATTCTTTAAATCAACGATGAAAAAGTTCCAAGAGAGTAAATCTAAAGTAATTTTATAATTCATGTTTATTAAAAGACTTAGGACACAAAAACAGTCTTTATATGATACTCAGCGGAACAAGTTAGACAGGAATTATTGTAAAAGCAATGTTTAATTTCTCTTGTGCTGTATAAACATAACTCTAATGCTGCTCATGTTTTCAGAAGCTGAACTCCCTTTTTCCCTATAATTCTATTCCTGAATGGTTATAATGCAGTAATTTTCAAATATAACAAATTATATCACAGGTTTTGAAACATGAAATAGTCCAAATGAGACTAGGAATCTAAATCAGGTTGCCACTGAGGTCAATATAGACAGTCCTACTCAGCTGTGAATAAAACCCTTGGGAAAGACCACTATATTAATTTCCATTCATAAGAATGGAAAAGAAAAGGATCCAAATCTGCAGAGGAAAAATGCTAAGTGTCTTCATCTTTAGGGTTTTCTTATTTCCAGGTATTTTCAACTACTGTTTTCACAAAATGTCTCTAGCTCTGTCTGTTCAGTCTTGGAGGCCACTGATTCTTGGTCTATCTGTCTTGCATAGTTCTTGAACTATGCTCAAGAACAATTAGAGACAGTAGGTGATTAGGGAGATACTAAGTTTGTTCACCACTTCAGTTTTCTCAGATTCTCATAGCTCTGCACAGACACGATTCTGAGATTCAAGGCAGACACTTTAGAAGAGTGTATCATTGCAGGCTCTTCATACACCGTTCCTCCCTTCCTGCCACACTGAGTACTCTCTGAAGAACTCAGAGAGTATTTGTTCTACACAAGGCTTAATAGCATTCCCAGAGAGCCTTTACAGAGCTACAGCTACAGGCCACCCATCTTGTTTCAAGTGCTTTTCCTGAAGATACGGGGTTTAAAAGTTTTGAACCCCACTGATTAAAGATCTCTCTGTGGTTTTTTGCTACAGAAGTACACCAGAGAAGCAAATATCTTTTGTTCAAAGAAATGCGAATATTTTTGATATTTGTTTATTTACCAGCAACTATCAGAACAGTGCTGTTGTATCTGACCCTTAAAAAACCAGGCTGAATGCTGCCAAATAAGAATGCCAGAAAAAACATTCAGTATGACACTGGAGAGGGAAGAAGGGTGAACATTACTGCTTTATGGTGTAAAGCTGCCAGCAAAGGACTGTCAGTAAAAAGATGTTCCTCTTCTAGAGGCTTTTGAAGTTTTGAAGATTACGCAGAGAGAAGTATGGGGTAACAGCTCCTGGCTAGTTTCGGAAAGTTCAGTCAAATGGATGAACAGATCACTAGGATGCCCCAGCTATTTTATGCAGAGGCCTGGTACATACAATCAGGGAAGAAACATTTTTCTTGCCAGTGGCTGAATTCAACATAAAAGTATGTCCAGTTCTTTGTACTGCACTAACTTAGACTCCTTCCACCTTTGGAGTTTTCAAATAATAATGTTAAATCATTGAAATTGCACCTTGCTTTACCTCGTATAAATTTATTCATTTTTTAAATTCTGAAGCAGGAAAAGTTTATTTCCTGAAAGAAACTGTATCTTTTTCACTCTCTCTATATGACATAATAGAAGTGCAAAAATGCAATCATTTTAGCCTTTTGAAGAATAGGTGCTTATGAAATTTGGGCTTAGTCAATGTAAATCACTTGGTAAAAACAAGGCACTAATTTCTAAGCTGGTTTTGGTTTTTTTTCCTATAGATTACCAAGATGTGGACTACCTGAACCAGACAAAAACTAAAATAAAGACTACTCAAGTGCCTGACTTCAAGTGAAACCCAGGCAGGACATGAAATTAAGGCAGCTACCTGCCTTCTGAATTACATTGCCACAGATTCTAACAGAGCTAAAAAGGCCAGGATCTGGTAACAACTGTAAAAAGCTCATCTCATCTAGCTTCCGAACTCTCTTTTCTAATCCATTCTTATCTAAACTGTAGTCTTTAGAAGACCAAATATGCCAGCCAGAGAATTAACAAAACAGGAAATTAACAAAAAAGATCTACTTTTTGTCACCTGTCTGACATACAAACATAATTTCGTATATGAAGTAAAATGACATAGTCAAAGAAATATTAAAGACCTGTGATTTATGGACTAGTTGTCATGTAATGCAAGGTAGAAGCTTTAAAATTGTACCAGATACAGTAGGAAATCTAAAAGTTAAAAATCATAAAGATAATTCAATTTGAAGAATATTATAACCTAATGTACACACATCATGTTCAAAGGTCATGTCTGTGTATCTATAAGAAATGTCTATATATAGAACATGAATAAATAATTCACCCTGGCCTCAGGAGACTCAAGGATTAAAATCAATTACTACAAAGATTTGTTGTTTCTATTGTTTTGCACAAAACAATAAATATGCTACCTTGCTGGATCTTTAGATTAGGTTTTCTTTACATCCTTAAATGTAGTTTAAATCTATCCCATTCTGTGTGTATCGTCTTATCACCTTCAGCAAAGTTCTTCAGCATCAGCATTTTATGGACTACTAAAATACACCGTGCAATATTTTGCAGTGTAAACCATTCCCAGACTTTCTGGCACTCAGGTTCCCAGTGATAAGTTCTTGACATAAACAGAAAGGATGAAGTAAAAAACCCCCAAGCCAACAGCAAATAAAGGTGGATATATTCAGATAACTATATTATCTTTTCTAGAGAAATCACTGCTTAAACAAAAACTAAGCCTAAGACCTCATTCAAAAGTCATAGCTGAAATTTTTCTGGATTGTTTTTAAGAAAGCAGCATTTCAGATTCTTAGGGAAAGAACATGAGCAAAATGAGGGAAACACTTTCAAACTTGGGGATGTGACACATTAGAATTCCAAAGAAGACACTGATCAGTATTAGCAATGAGATTTCATTTGCAGATCTCATGTAAAATTAATTTTCATAATTCTCTTAGTTCCTGTCTACATATACAGATTTTTTTTTTTTTTCTCATTATCTACTTTATTACCATATTTGAATTCTCCTGTTCAATGTCTGGGAAGAAAAGATGAGGGACAGGCATTTTACTATGACTCAAAGAAAAATGTGCTCTCAAATCTCAAACCATTGGTCCCAAAAACTGAAGAGGAATTCCCTCTAAAAACATTAGCATGTCACAAAAAAGGGGACAAAGTATTAACTGTTCCATTGAATAATCAATTTGAGTGGAATAACTGCTAAAGTTATGTAGTTATGTTGGGATACAATATTTAAAGTGCTTCTTATGCAATGAGATTTTCCATTCAAAGTTCAAAATTCAGTTTGACACATTCTCCTAATAGCATATTTAGAAGCCACAGATGGCAATAATGCCATCAGCAGTGACCCATTAACTCCACATCAACAAGAAAATTCAGCACAGTCACTCCTACTAAATACACCTGAGTCCTTCCACTTAAGTATCAGGAAATGTCTGACTGCTTAGCTAGCAAGATTTAACAAGATTTAACAGCCCTAGGAAGTGTGGCTGCAGGCTGTTGTCACTTCACTCTAGCTCATATTCATAATGTCTTCTGATCTATCTCTAGACTCATAATAGGCAAAGGGAAAAACCCCAACACACGGATTTTATTTTTCTGCCAGCTTTATAGCTAAAGAAGAAAAAAGAGGATCTTAGGAATATATGCCACTACTCCATCAGTTTGGGTGGGCAAGGGGGAGAAAGGAGCCATGTGTAATCCATATCATATATAGGTTATATGAGTGAAATGCTTACCTTAAGAGGAATTTGAACATCTTTGACAAACCATCCCTGTCCCACTCTCTAGAGTAGCAATGTGTTATCAATGGGCAAACAGACTGCTGAGTAAGCTAAATATGAGCATGAGCATGGCTTCCTTCTGTCCTTCCTTTTATTTTCCCTTCACTGTGAATGAGGTACATGAAATTGGAAGAACTTGGCTGAATGATGCTGTTTAAATACACATTTTCTCAGAGGGAAGTCACAAACAATTTTGTAGTATGGTCATATAATATTTGCTATTTCTGAAAACATGTTAACTGGAGTTATTAAAACAATAGGTAAGCCACAATCTGAACAATTGAAATCTCAGAAGTTTTGGAGACAAGGGTCAGTCAAAACAGCAGTAGTTTCCAAGACATTACATGGATTATCCACCTCTCTCTGAACCTTAATTTTCACCAAAGTATACACAATTATATGCATATATATACTTGTGTGATATTCAAGATTCAAAATACAGGATGGAGGGAGGAAGGGAGAAAGTATATGTTTGTTATATTTAAATCTTTTCCCTATGGTCCTCAGCTAAATCACAGGAGAAGCAATTAAGTACAGGGAGGTAGACTGACAAGATGACAAATGCACTCATTGTCTATATTTAAGAGTACTTAAATTTTATCCACATGAGTTTCTAACCTCATAAAAGAGTAAACCCAGAATGCTTTGTTATTGCCGCCTACAGTGAAGTTACACAGAGGCATGAAGTTTCAAATCTTCAAAAATAAGTTGGACTTGGAAATTCCAGGTGAGACACTTTCATTGATAAAATTTCAATTACTTACTACTCGCTTTCTTGGTCACCTGAGCCCTGTGTGATTACCCAGGAATCTAACAGATTTTGAAAGCTCTAGCCCACCTGTATGATGTGACTGAAGGATATGTTTCTTCTCAGGAAGGTAAAAAAAGCAGGCACACACTGTAGGATGCATAAACAACTCTTAAACATACATACACTCCAGGTCATAATTTCTGTGACCCCAGAGAGCCACACAAAGTGTGGAGTGGATATCACAACCATAGAAATTAGCCAAAGCAGTAGAAGCAGAAAGGAAGCTGATTTAGGTATTATTCAGCAACTTTACTTGGCAGCGTCTGATGGCAGGCATTCCTGTGAACCCCAAATGGATTTTGAAAGCATCCACAATTGAATGTAAATGTTTCCTCCGGTGTGGCAACACTTGTCAACACAAAATGGTGCCAACCCTACCTTTTTTTTGTAGAAAAAGAATAAATTGCATTTCATATGCAAATCTCAGTGATTCTGGTGCAAAGGGCAGCACTGAGGCCACACCTGGAAACACTCTTCAAACGTCTTGTTTCAAGACCATGTAGCATTTCCCCTAATTTTTGAGAGATATCTATCTGTCCTAGACACAGTTGAAATTCCCCATCAAATGAATATGCCCTTTCAGTGAATTAGGGGGAAAAAACTCCAGCTTAATTATTTTCCCAGATACCTGAGGAAAATAAGCACATTGTTCTGTATTTGGCCTGCCTTCAAGATAGTCTTTCCTTGAATAATATTTTAAAAATACTAAGCAGTTCTTCCAAAGAGAAGTTTTCTATCTGAGACAAAATATCACATATTGATATGCCCTGAGAGCCTCAGAAAGCCAATATCCTTTACATAAAGTACTGTATATATGAAGAAAAATATTTTCTACAAACTTACTATGTGTATAAGTGGCTCAGTGTGGAAGTTTTGTGGCCAAGCCTTGAGTAAATTAGATTCTCTTTTTTCATGCAATGCATTACTGTTGATTCACTTCAACGTTTAGACTGCTACTGAGGTCAAAGCGTGATAGTGAGAGGGAAAGAGGGCTTTGCTGCTGCATGTGGGAAGAGGATTCCTGCCTTTGTCAAGCTGGCAGCCTTGCCTTTCAGTACACGCTCTGCACCACTGACATTCAGCGGCTGCAGGAAGAGATAGATCATCTGAAGAAGCTGAGACAAATATTTGATTTGGATGATTATCCTGCAGGTGTCTCATCATCACCATGATGCTTGGAATTACTAATTATTTTCCTTCCATTTATGTGTATCTTGCTGTGAATACATATATTATGTCAGAGGTAATTCAGTTTATTTTGATCGATGTGACCCCTTGACCACTCTTTCAAGGAGAGCACACTAATAGGGAATACCCTTTGCTGGAGGAGAGAAGGAATGCCAGGGGTGATCCTAACAGAAGAATTAGTTCATCTCCTTTCCTATCTGTTCTTCCCCTCTAATGGAATACTACTTAAGAAATCATAATGGGGTATCTAACAGGTTTCCTCAGCCCATTTCAGTGAGCCTTACACCCACACGTGTCTAACCTTATCAGCTCCTGAAGCTGTGAACAAACAAACATAAATAAATCAGGTGCTAGCACAGGTGTTGCTATTTTTTAAAGCTGTTAAGAGGATGAAGTATTGTTTAATTGTCCGCATTCCTTTTCTGGACTGGATGATATCACTCAGATCTCACCTGACCCTTCATAAAAGTCAAAGAGGATGCAATTTGGTGTACAGATAATGAAGGTAATTTTTCCTCACAATACTCCCCACCACAATCTGCTTTTCTTCTAGGTGACACTGGAGGTAGGATGGGTACCTTAAAAAAATAATGCTTTAATGGTATTCAACCAGCTTACCATGTATGATTTATTGTATTGGTTTCTGCAAAAAAAAGAAGGGAGTTTTGTTTATTTATGGAATGTCTGAGTGCAAATGGAGATAGAAAAGCAAACTGTTAACTTCTCACCTCATTACAAAATCAAGTTAAATTTCAAATGACAGAAACAAATTGTGCCAAATCAGTATTTTTCCCATTAGAAAACATACGCTATTCCATTGGAGTGATGAAGGAGACAAGGTTTCACACTGATGGAAATTAAAATAAATTTTTACATTAATTCTTGATCTTTCCTAGGTAATATTCTGTTCTAGAAAGATACTTGTTCTTCTGCTTCTCAGTTCAGAACAAAACCAGTTTTGATACTTCCTTCTCACTGGAAGGAAGCTGTGTTTCTTCAGTCGCTTCTGAATGTTACATTTGAGAGAATGCAATACTGTTCATGTTTCTCTGGGTGTCTGTACAAGTTTCACAGGCAGAATTTTTTTACAGAGTAGTGACACATTATGTGATTATGCCTATGAGTATAATTAAGTGGTTGCAGTATAGACATATTACTGGTTTTCTAATGTCAGCAGCAGAAGCCTCTTTGCCAGGAATTGAAAGTGGTTCACTTTAGTAATTTAGAAAAGTGCTATACATGACTCCGTATTCAGACTTTACGTGTGCTCCAGTCGGGTTATTTGAGAGATATGAGAGTTACAAGATAAGCTGTGCCTTCCCAGCAGCCCATCTAATATCTGAAATTGTATGCTTAGACAGCATACAAGAGTTTGTGTTCAATTTGTCATTAATATGGGCATGATATGGGCAAGAACACACATCTTTTGTAGGCCTCAGCAGAGGAAAAGCATGCAACGTTTTTTTTTTCCAAGCAAGCACCAAGTGTCAAGCAACAGACAAGGGTGCTTGGGGCATGCCCTTCCCTATTTACAGGCTACAGTTGGTGTTCCCAGCTGTTGCTCCCACTGCTGTGAACCTGCAGCACTTCACTTTCTGTCATTGTCACCCTGTCAGAGTGACTCCTGAAATGCTGCCTCTTCTGCTACCCTTGTGCTACTGTTCTTGCCAAGACAGCCAGAATGTGGCCGGTGAAGGAGGCAGAGCAGCAGCAAGCCTGAATTGAAGTGTTGGGACTGTGTGTGTGTAAAAAAGGAATGTTTCTTTCTGCAACAGAGGACAAGGAAAAGACTAGTTAGCTACACAAAACTTCCTCAGGAAAAGGGACCAAGAACACACATTATCATGCCTCCCTGGGACTCAGTCTCCAGCCTCTATTTCTCAGGCTGGATCTCTGATCAAAGATCTTGGGGCCTGCAGGGAAGAGGCAACATCATAGCTGTGAAACACAGTCTTAATGAGATAACTTGAAGGCACTCTGCTGTACAGAAAAAAAAAAAAAATTGAGCAGTGGCTTACCTTTCCATCTAAACTAGAGTAGGATGTTTAGCTGCTTCTGAAGCCTGGCAAATTTAGCAGTAATTGCTGGAAACAGTTCAATTTGATTCTAAACAGAAATAATAAAGCCAGCATAGTTAAAAGGCAATAAATTACTCACTTAAAGTTATATTTAGATGCAACTTAGACCCACCAGATCTGACTTGAAAGGACACCCAGGATTAAAGCGTATTTCTTGACTGAGTCACGAAAGGCAATCAATAATAGAAGTCAGTAGTAAGAAAAATAGCATACTGCCATTTGGAATAATGATTCAAGGTGGACATGGATCAGACTGAATTCCATCATTTTAAGCATGGAAATGTCCATTTGGCTTGGGAACTCCTCTTCAGAGACAGCAAGGTAGTAGACACTAGGAGGCAGATGTTTCCAGGATCAGTAGTGCAAAGTGACCACTATCAATTAATCAGTTTTACTGCATTTGATAGGTTTTAAACTGCTCAAATACTTAAATCCCAGTACTCAGAAATATCTTCGTGCATACTGTTTAAGCAGCAGAGAGAGATTAGGAGCACAGTAGGGGGTACAGACACAAGTCTTCACTCTTAGCTGGGACAGGTTTCTGGCAGCTTGACCTCTTCCTATCCTCTGCCTGGCCCTGAGGCAGGCAGTGCTAAGTAATGCTGCAAAAAGCAAAAATACTGGAGGCATGGTCACTCCTGAGCAACTCTGGTTGCCAAGAGAGGCAAACCAGTATTTCACCATCTATTGAGGGGAATAAATAACCTACAGCTTCTTCTGTCCATGTCTGACACAGCCACAGCTGCTTAATTTCCTTGGACACACACCTGGGTGGCCCCCAGCTGTACACAGCTCTCTGGGTATTGCCAAGACACAGCAGGCAGGTCTTGTCCAAATAGGATCTCCATAAGGATCAGCTCATGTATCAAGGGCATGAGGAGAAGGAATCCCAGACCATGGCTAGTGAGGGTTTAGAGTAGGTTTGGGTATTCTTCTGTGCTCTCATTCTAGGAAGGCAGCTTTAATTTCTCCAGTACATTTTAAGCAATCTTCCTTCTGTTTAATTTCCTTCAGGCTAGTCACAAAATCCTTTGGAACTGCTTTTCTCAAGTCTCCAACTATCAAGGTGGTAATATGTATATATATACCTCCCCCACTATATATTCTATGTATGTATTACATGTACCCCCCACATCAACAAGTGAAACAAAAGTAGAAAGATACTGAAGTTACTGGTGCCCTACTGTGGCCGTTTAAAGACAGCTGTAGGGCGCACACAGGTCTGGTTATAAGCGTTGTAATTCTTCACTCTCTAAGAAGTGCAAGAAAACCTGTATGTTAAGTATAAAATAATTAATTCTCTTTCTAATTCAGAATCTCCAGCTTGAAGTGTCATTTTACTGCATATCAAACTGAACCTAAACTTAAGAGAGAAAGGTGAGATATACTAAAATTAGACAATAGGAGTTAAAACAAACACATGGGCACCAACCCAAAATAAATAATAATTTAGAATTCAGTGCCATTCAGAAGTCTAATAACTACACAGAAAAAGATGGAAGTATTTAAAAATTAGGGCTTATTGAAAAGTGAAAATTAATTTGAGATAGAGAAAAAATGAAATCTTGGATGGTTTTTAATTTTCAATTCTCAAAACCTGATGCTTTTTATTATGTTCCATGTTAAGAATTTTATGGAAGTTTAGAAGTATAGAAGTTTTACTGACAAAAAGGTTTTATAAGTAATTTTTTGGTACAGTTTTTATAAAGAAGGAAAACTCATATATTATAATAATTTCAAAACTTCTTGCAATAACAGAAACTGATTCCAAAGCATTTTCAGAGTCTGCAAATTTGGCCTAACATATTTTCTTGTGAGAAAAGTTAATTTAAAATAGAAGAGGCCAAAGAACGAAACAAAATCAGGGAAAGACCTGATATATATATGTATAAAGGCAGAATGAGATTTTTTAATTCATGGAGAATGAAGTCAGAGGCACATAGAACAATTTAGAGAAAGTAAATCATCAGTTCAGGTTTATTTTTTCAAATACCATGAGAGTGGGAGAAAACAGAAAGCAACCAAATTTCAGAAAGACCTTTGGTGTATAATTAATTTGTGGAATACATCACTACAATATCCCATCAAGGTCTGGAGTATGGCTAGTTAAATGGTTAATAAGCATAGCCAGAAGTTGTATGGAGTATAAACATATTCTTACAAAGATATAAATTTTATGTCAGCTACATCTTTTTTATTTTTTATCAGTTATTGCCAAAGAGTATACAGGGTGTTTTGCAAAGAGGGAAATAACAATGTACTGTACTTCAGTGAAAATGCCATTTTCTTTCCTTTTATATGTTTTGTTTGTTGAGATCTAAATAAAATTATCTTCTGACCTAAAGCAAGACATTTCACATGCTTTTTTCATCTATTTTTAATAAAGCAATGCAATGTAAATGAAAAGAGAGAGACAGTCACTGTTCCAGTGAAACCGTGGAGAAGAGAAAATGATGATAGTAGTGGGTTTTGATGAAGAAGTTATTCTGGCTGCCATCTGAGGAGAAAGGAGGTGAGAAGGACCCACCAGTTAAACTCCACATGGTAATTCTGTCTGCCTGCATCCCACAACATACTGCCTTCATAGTGGGGGTGGAATTAAGAGCTACCAGTCCCTCCTAACTCCTGTAAATTTGGATTTTTGGACTGTCATGCATCTCTCATATCCAAGTCTCAATTAGTTTTAGTGATATGGCCTAATCTCTTCTCATAAAGCCAAATGGCAGCTTTAGTCAAGGGTCATGCTGGGGCTAAGAGGGCCAGCACACCCATGGATAATGGGGCAGGCAGAGTTCCTAGTTGCCCTTCCTTCCCTGTATTCGGGTCTAGGATCAATGGTGTGTTCTTGGACCCTCAGCATAGAGCTTGTGAATGGCCAAAGTTGGTAGGAGAGGGTGAACATCCTTCTCCAGAAGAAACGAAGAGACAAAATAAGCCTTCAAGGTTTTGCAATTTCTTTAGTGTGAATTCGAGAACCCCAAACATTTAGGGTTTAATTTTTTAATTTCATCCAAAGGTGAGACTGGCAGGTCTGTCCAGCTTTGTCTCCCTTTTCTGGGAACATTTGGAGAGACAGCAGACATATCCAGAGTGTCACCACCTGTCACAGCTAGCAATTGCTTGGCTAGCCCAAGGCAACTCATCATCTCCAGCCCAGGTCTTTCCCCTCTGTGCCACATGTGCTGGATGCAACAGTGCTGTGGTGGCAAGGAAGAGCTCCCAGTGAGGCTGCCCCAGGAGATTTCAGAGCCTGTGGTGGTCTCCTTCCCCCCAGCTGCTAGGCAATGCTTTGTTTGACCTCCAGATGCCAATAAAATGTTTGTGCAGAGCAGATGTAATCCTGGATGGAAGAATAGGGTGGTCCCAATGGGTATACCAATGGGGGAGAGTCCAGCACTGCCCAAAATGAAGCCCAGGAGCATGCTGGAGGAGTGAAGTGCCCTGTCTGGGCATCCAGAACCCATGACAAAGCAGGCACTTGGGGTCCAGGTTTCTTTCTCTCAGAACCACAACCAAAGCGGGGGAAGAGAGAAGGGACAATCGAGGTCCCTGTGAAACAGCAGTGGGCAGACAGAGACACCTGGAAGCGTGTCCGCAAGCATGCCATTGGGGGAGCAGACTGGCTGCCAGTGCAGCACTTACCAAAGACCTGAAATCAAAGGCAAAAAACCCAGAAAGAAACAAACAAGCAGAAGACCTAATTATAGTTTTCTAATATAAAAGCAGCAGAAAGGGTCAGGTCACACACAGCTTGAAGAACTATTGCTCTTGTGCTCAGTGGCAGGTACCCCTGTTTTTCTGTGCTCTCTCTATGCCTATTGTTTTAACAGTAGGTGGGAAAGACAGCGCAGGAAAGTCGATCTTCTCTCCCTCTCAATCATCTCCATTACCCTCTGTTGGATATAAGGGGAACAGCAAGAGTTAACAAGATGTGTGTGTGTGGTGTGTGGTGTGTGGTGTGGGGAGGATGGAATTTAAATGAAATGTGGAAATAGAGGGGTGCTGCCATAGCACTCAATTCAAAAGCAACTTGTTTCACCAAAGGACTGTTTGCAAGGTCCAGCCACGCTAACAATAGCTTTCCTTCAAGTCCACGTTTTAGTGGGGAGAAAAGGGGCATCCTGCTGCCCTCGGGGAGGGTTGGTGATGGAGGGGTGGGAGATGATGATGGGGGCTGAGTAAAGAGGGGCAGAGAGGCAGGCGAGGGAAGGAGGGAGAGAGGGAGGCAGGCGAAGGAAGAAAGGAGAGCAAAGAGGGAGGAAAAAAAGAGAGTGCAAATCCAAATGTCGATTTGTAGACACAGTGAGGAGAGCCTGCTGGCTGACAGGCTGATTTATTGGATTCTTCCAGTTAATCACTGCCGGCCTGTGGCCAAACGGATCTCCAGCAAAGCTGAAAGGCAGCTGAGGGAAACAGGCTTATAAGCATAAAGCCGCATAATGGTGTTCAATGAAGTGTGAGACTTTTAGTTCAGTCTCAGTGAGCCGGCCGCATTGCCGGAATGTCAAAGAGGGATTGTGGGTGGAAAAATTATGGATTTAAACTGCTAGCTGTAAATGAGGTCAATATGTCTGGTTCATAAACAGTCCGAGGCTATTCCAAGAATGCAGTGAGGGGGAAAATTAGCGTGAAGCCAACACTGTAGACAAACCTCATTGAGATATAATTGCAGCTATAAATACAAGTGAAAAGCTTACTGAGTGCAATAAAATATAGACACGGTTTTTTATCTCACTCCCCCCCCATATTTCCTTCTTTCAGTCTATGCATTTGTTAAGTGTTGTGCATCTATAATATTCCCCCCCGCTCCTCCCTCTCCTTTTCCCTCTGACACCCAGTGTTGAAATTAATTGAGTGTTCTTGATCTCCTATTCCATTTTATTCAGGCAAGATTGGAAAAAATCAAAAGAGCACATCTAAAGCATTTTCTTCCCTTTTGCTTTTCTATTTGAATCAGGTTGAAATGTGTTAAAAAAAAAAAGACATTGCGACTTTTTTATATCTTAAAAAAATGCAGTAAAATGTCTTTTTAAACTAATACATCTGTTAGATCATTTGAATCTCAATTTAATGAGGTGACATCAAAGGCAAGTATTGGATCCTATGGAGAGTCTCTTTCACGAGATACCTGGTCTTTGCTCATGAAACATTGACTTTAAATTAATGTGATGTTTCAGATTTTCTTTTTTCTTTTTTTTTTTTTTTT
>VZTI01010038.1:241773-271753 GCA_013397865.1 Struthidea cinerea
TTTTTTTTTTTTTGAAACCTGAGCAGAAAAGTAAAGAAGCCAGCTCTCTGAAACATCATTTTCCACACTGTCCTCAAACATTTTTTCAATTTAAAGGCTTATATTAAATTTAGAGATCTAAGTATTTGTAGCCAAAAAGACACAGTCCTGAAAGTCACAGAACTGGACAGCATAGTATAGTAGGATGCATACCAAGCTTTTAAACTCTTACCAGGAAGGGGTATCTCACAATAACTAACATGTCATCACTTTCAAATCAGATAATTACTCTGATGAAACAATTGTTAAATTGCTGCCTGTTTTTATTGAAAGGATGCTCTCCAGCTCTCTGAAACACTGGCTAGACAGCTTTTTTAGTTAGTCATTTTATTTATGTGCTGCTCATACAATAAGGTGCCCACAATTATATTGACTTCTGTAGGTTGCTTAGTATTAATTTGCATCAACGTAATAGAGAACAAAACATTTCTTTTCTCTACAGAAAATTTTTGGACAGCATGGAGAACATTTGAACTTGCATAGGGGAATAAGATGGCATTTAACCTGGATAATAACTGGCTCACCAGCATGGGAAGACACAGAATATTACTGTGAATTTTTCTCTTTTTTTGCATAAATGTGTCAATATATATAATCCCATATTCCCCTCAGGAAAGAATTGTTCTTTGCAATTTGTCACCTCTTATATACTAAAAAAACTCAAACAAGCAAACAAAAGCATGCTGCACAGAAGCGTGTATGGATTACCTTCTGCTGAACAATACTCTAAGATCTGATGCTGTACTTTTTGGTAAGATTTTCTGAGGCAATATTGAAATAATGTTGCAACTACAGAAGTTCTAGTGGCAGCATGTGCCTCGATTCTACAGAGGGTCAGTGACACAGACAGGTTGGTTCACTGGCTTCTTGTCTAACAGAGAAAAAGTAACTTTCAGCATTCCAGAATATTCATGTGGAGGAATGAAGTTTGGCATAAAATATTTATCCTTAATCCTTCTTCTTCTTGACCTTACTTCTTTTTTCTCTTTGTTCTTTTTTGTCAAGAAGTGATTTAGTTTGCAGAAATAGACTGGTTTAATAAAACTGGTCTTCTTCCTTCTACTAAAAGTTTACCTGCGAGAGCCCCGAACATAATAAAATCAGATTATGAAGGCAATCATATTTACTTGTAATAAATCAAATCTTGCAGACATCAGTTAAGTCTCCCTTTCTGCACTGGGACAATATCACGCATGCATACATCAATACCTGAGGTGTCAGAAATATATTTCATAAGTTCAGAAAAATTGCATACACACTTGCAGCACCATTATAAGCAGTGAATTTGTAATGTGAACGTTATGATGTATAAAGTGGCTTTGTTCCTACGTTTAATAAGCACCACATGTCAAGTCCACAAACATAATGGAATTTGCTGGTGATTTACCATTAGATGTAGTATATTGTTTTCAGGAAGAGAAGTTTTCCAGACTTTATCAACAGTATCCAATTTTAAGCAACCATCTTCTTTCTCTCCTCTGAATGCAGAAGATTCTTTAGATTAGTGAAATAAAATAAAATCCCAGCCAGTAGTATACTCTATTAAGCTGAATTAAGTCAGTGCAAGACATTTCCAGTTGCAGACAAAATGTTTCCTTCAGATTATCCCTGCAGAATATATGCCTTTATTATTCTAATATTGGTATAGGTTAGGATGCTGGAGAAGGTCTTACCTAAGGTATGCTCTCCCAGCCCAGCATAAGAGCTGTGGTATAACACTCATGCCAAGGTATTTTCAGGTGTTTTCTGACCTTGCAAAGTTCATTGACTAATCACAGATATTTTCAGTCTAAGTAATAGAGCAGCAGAGCACCTTATTTGCCCTTTCTTTTCTTTCAGAAATTGATAACCTGGGAAGACTTGGACTGTAAACCTGTTGACGTACATTTAGAGAAAGAGTACCTTTATACTGTGTACATCAGTACTGCCTATTAGAAATATTTTACTAGGTGTCCCGGTTCTGGCCAGGACAGGGACAGCGTTAATTTTTTGCAGTAGCCAGGCACAGGTATGGCTAGAACCTGGAGATAATTCTATACTATCTCATGTCATTTTCCACAGATGTGATGGGGGGTCCCTTCCAGCCCAGGAAGCATGGCAGAGGGAGCAGTCAGGTAGGACCGATTCCCTCCATTATTGATATTGTAACTGCTACTGTTAATTTTCTTATTTCTTTGCTGTTTTCCAGTAATTTGTTTTTATCTCAGCTTGTGATTCTTACCCTTTGTGCCTCCCATTCTCTCCAACCTGCCACAGGGGGATGTAGACTGGGGAGTGAGTGAGTGGATCATGATTTGGATTGTTTCATTGGGAACACTAAATTGGAGCATATCATTCCTAAACCATGAGAGAAGGCAAATCGCAATATTTGAATATCAAGCTGACAGATATCTTGAATATTGTACCATGGAAACAACTTTCCTTGAACTCTGAGGTAAAAGGTTTTCAACATGCACACATATAAAAAAAAAATCTCTGTAGACCTTAATCCTACCAGATGACCTGAGCCCTAATATTTACTAAAACAAAGGAGACTGTCAACAGCTGAAACCTAAAGTTTTGCTGGGTTTATAATGGGAATAAAGAAGTAGTGTGGTATTTTCCTCCTTGGAAATGCTGTTTTGCCTTTTTGTAATAAGACAATTCATAGTTTTGTAAAGTTTATTCAGTGTTGTCTCTTAAGCAAGTTTACTCTGTAGTGTTTGTGTGTTTCCCAGCAGAGCTCATAAGATCAAATTTAATCAGTAGAGGTTTGCATTGGCAACAACTTCTCATTCTGTTTTTGTTTCCCTTCTCCATTTGAAACTGCCTGAGGGTATGTACAGCTCTATTCGATAACTAAATATATATATATGTATATATTTTTTTCACTGAGCAACATTAAAGCAATCCATTATTTAAAAGAATTGGTAAACTTTATTCCTAGAAAGACACTATCTCTAAACCCCATGTGCTCTAGTTAAAGCCAGGTCTCGTTTTCACAGGTATTTGTTTAAGGCAATATTTGGCAATCTACATTCCTTGTCCACTGCTCAGCTGTCTTTGAAGCCACCATTACTTCTCCAGTACCCCCTCAGTTTCCCTTCTCCAGTACTCCCTTTTCTGCTCCAACACAGTATTTGCCCGGTCAGGTGTAACGGAAGAAAACATGAATTCAGGTGACCTTGAGAAATTTCTAGTATTTGGCTGATCATTTTCTCAGCTAGATACACTATTCTGGCATAAATGAGACAGGGAGGAGAAGGGGAGCTGCCTAAATTGTACTTGTCACTGGCAGGAGTGCCCAGGAAACCTCTCACCACATATAAACTTTGCTACGTGCAGCAGGCAAACATGAAAGAACATGCCACTGTGGTAACTACAGTTCTCATCTATGTCGTGAGTTCAAGTATAATGCAAAAAGAGACAAAACACATGAAAATACCACAGCTTCTGTTTTGAGGCACACAGAAGATCACATCTTTAGCACTTTAAAAATGAGGAAGAAAAATGTAGGAACAATGACAATAAAATGCAGGCTTAAATAATTTTCAGATCTACTTTTCTTTGTTCATAAGCACTAATAAATTTCACAGCACTCCTGTGAAGAATTATATTGCTAGAACTACATACAATATTTTAGGCAAAATTGGGTGGGGGGGGAGGGGGGAGGTGTCTGGTAAAAGTTCAAATTGCAAAAGACAAGCATTCCAAAAGACAAACTGAGAGACATTGAAAAATTAACTCCATTATTCCTTAAAAACCTAGTATTTTTATTTTGGCCATACTAAGAGTGATATTATAAGCAATATTTTTTAAAAAGCCTTTCAAATTCTAACTGATTTTTTTGGTATTTCATTCCATTTTATAAGGTATATTTAAAAGTTAAAAATCTACTTGAAACATCTAAAGAAGCATTTTAAGACCTTTTTGGTCTACATTTTTAACTCTTTAACTTGTTGGAAATATGATCTAATTACAGATCACAGAATATTCTGAGCTGAAAAGGACCCGAAGGATCACCAAGTCCAACTAATATGTGAATGGCCCATAAGGGGATTGAACCCATGACTTGGGTGTTATTAGCACCATGCTCTAACCAACTGAGCTAGAGTACTAAAGATGTTATTATTATTACCATATGGATTTTACAAATTAAAAAATCTATATTCATGGAGAACAGAGCCAAAATGACGGAAGTGTCCATCAATATGGTGTAACCAACTTGAAACAGAGCTTTTTCAAAATAATGGTTCCTTCAATTTCAGTTGAAGAGGTGAGTGCTCAGCATTTCTAGGAATCAAGATCTAGAAATCTTAAATTAATATCAGAAAATGAGGAATATATACTCAATGAAACCAGGAAAATGTGATTCAATATTCTTGCCCAAGATCACGTACTGCCTAGGCACACCAAAATACTGGTAGGCACTTGAAGATAGACTGATGTGGGTGACCTGAGGTTGCAAAATATTACGTAATGGGTGCAAGGAAGCCCTGCTCGAAAATTGTAAAGCTGTTTAGTATGTTTGCATAGACATAGTTTCAGTGATTAGCAGATACAAGAGTATTTTTTATGGGATTGTTTTATGCTGAGAGGCCTTACACTCAGGTTAGACATATCAGTAGCTTGACTAACTTTGAGATTACTTTGTTTCAGATGCAGTCTATCATATATACCTCCACTGCTGTCTTACAAAGCAACCTGAATGTTCTCATGACCTAATTTGCTCTAGCCCTTTACCTCCATAATAGCAAAACCAATCCAATTTAGCTGAAAAATTTAAGAACATTCTTTGTACATTTCTCTCAACAGTGTGCTAATATTAGTCAAGCCATTGCCACAGATTACTTCTTCAAACCTGATAAATAATGAATTGCGTAGAATAAGTACTCACGTCAACATAACAACATTTTTCTTGCTTGACATCCAGCATGCTTCTTAGTTAGGTCTGCAGTGTTGGCTTAAGAAGACACCAAACTCTGGGCCATAATGCCTTCACAATCCTTGGCATTCTTCTGATTCTTGGTGTACTAATGAGCCACATTTATACTTTCTCCTCCCACATCCCTTTTTCCCAAAGAATGGGCTTATAAGCGCAAAATGTTGTGCCCACCACAGCACATTAACTTCCTTGTTCCTCTGAAAGCAGAAAGCAGATAGTTGTGCTGGAAAGTGGGTGTTGCCATCTAACTTCAAACACCTCCAAAATTCCCTCCAGTCAAAATTGTTTGCATTTTCATTAAATGGTTTTGTTCTGTTTTCAGTGAAGTGAGATGCAGAGAGAATAAGAAAGGAAAGCCAGGCAGCAAGGCAGAAAACAAAAGTAGGAAAAAATCTCATTGGAACATTACAGTACAGAACGAGTCAAAAGCTATGGATTATTTTTCTGAAAAAAGCCTAGTGCTCAACCAAATGACATTTCTATATATTTGATTGCTCTAAAAATTAAGGACCAACTGAATTCAGGGAGAAACTCCCATGCCTAATGAACGGTGTTGTTTGCCAAAACACTTGATCCTAATCTAACCACAGCCAAAAGTGATTCAGCATGATGGTGTGGATCAAATATATGACTAGGCTATTTTCACTGGTTCCAGCACTAGCAGATTAGAAAATACTTGATCAGGAACAGGAGAAGCTTTAGGAATTTGCCAACACACTCCTCTGGAGAAAAATGACATGTGACCCTAGTTGGATGTGCTACTGAATCTATTAGTCACTAATGTAAATGAGCCAATCTGGAATGTCAAAATTGGAAGCAGCCCAGGCTGCAGTGACCATGAACTGAGGGAGTTCACAGTCCTGAGGGATATGGGTCAGGAGAAGAGTAAAGTCTGGACCCTAAGTTTGAAGAAAGCACGCTTCCAGCTTTTCAAGGAGTTAATCAGTAGGACTCCCTGGGAAACAGGCCTCAGGGACAAGAGAGTGGAAGAGATCTTTGAGGATGCCTTCCATAGGGTGCAAGAGATTGTGATCCCCAGGTGTAAGGAATCAGGCAAGGAAGACAAGAGACAAGAGCCAGCACGGCTAAGTAGGGAACTGCTGCAAGAAGCAAACGTACAGGCAGTGTAAGACAGGCAGACAATCTGGAAGAGTATAGGGACACAATCCAGTTGTGTGGGAATGTGTTGAGGAAGGCCAAAGCACAATGATGATCTTGGCAAGAGAAACAAGGAATAATAAGAAAGGCTTCTGAAGGTTTATCGGCTAGAACAAGAAGGTCAAATAAGTCATAACCACACTTATGAACAAGAGTGAAAAACTGATAACTATAGACAAGGAAAAGGCTGAAGTACTCAACAATGTTTTTGCATCAGTTTGCACTGGAAACCTTTCTTCCCATACACCTCAAGTGGATGGTCAGCAGGATGGGGACAGGGAGGTCAAAGTCCCTCCCACTGTAAGTAAAGATCAGGTTCATGACCATCAGAGGAACCTGAACGTACATAAGTGTAAGTGATCCAATGAGATGCATTCCAAAGTCCTGAGGGAATTGGCTGAGGTATCTGCCAAGCCATTCTCCATGACATTTTAAAAATCATGGCAGTCAGGTGAAGTTCCAAGGGACTAGGAAAAGGGAAACACGGTATCCAGCTTAAAAAGTGTAGAAAGGAGGACTCTGGGAACTACTGACTTGTCAGCCTTCTCTTTTTGCCTGGGAAGATCTTGGAACAGATCATCCTAGAAATTGTGCTCAGGCACGCCGAGGACAGGGAGGTGATTCAGGACGCCACAGCATGACTGCACCAAGGGCAAGTCCCACCTGACCAACGCAGTGCCCTGTATGATGGAGTGATTCCCATCAGTGGAAAAGGGAAGGGCTATAGATGTCCTTTATCTGGATTTCTGTGAGGAGTTTGACATGGTCTCCCACAACATCCTTCTCTCTAAATTGGAAAGAGATGAATCTGGTGGATGGACTGCTCAGCAAATATGGAATGGCCATCTCCTGAGAGTAATGGTCAAGAGCTCAATGTCTGAATGGAAATCACTTACAACTAGGGGGCCTTGGCAGTCCGTATTCAGACCAGTGTTATTCCATGTCTTCCTGAATGACACAGGCAGAGGGATTGCATGCACCCTGAGCAAGTTTGCAGATGACACCAAGTTGAGCGGTGCAGCTGACACTGCTGAATGTCATGAAGTTCAGCAAATCCAAATGCAAGGTGCTGTACCTATGTCAAGGCAATCTCACAAACAAATACAGGATGGGCAGAGAATGGATTGAGAATCCCCTGCCAAGAAGGGCTTGGGGATTCCAGTGGGTGAGAGGCTGGACAAGACCCAGTAGAAAGCCAATTGTGTCCTGGGCTGCATCCAAAGCAGCGTGGGCAGCAGGGTGAGGGAGGGGATTCTGCCTCTCTGCTCTGCTCTGGTGAGACCCCACCTGCAGTGCTGCTTCCAGCTCTCTGGTCCCCAGAACACAAAGGACATGGACCTGTTGGACCAAGTCCAGAGGAGGTCCACCAAGTTAATCAGAGGAATGAAGAACCTCTCCTGTGAGGAAACGCTGAGAGAACTGGTACTGTTCAGCCTGGAGAAGAGAAGGCTTTGGGGTGACCTAATTGTGGCCTTCCAGTACCTGAAAGGAGCCTAAAGATAGATAGAGAGAGACTATTTACAAGAGCATGTAGTGACAGGACAAGAGGGAATGGCTTCAGACTGAAAGAGAGTAGGTTTAGTTTTGATATTGGGAAGAAATATTTTTCCTGTGATAGTCAGGAGGTACTGGAACATCTGCGGATGTCCCATCCCTGGTTCAAGGCCAGGCTGGATGAGGCTCTAAGCAACGTGTTTCAGTGAAAGGTGTCCCTGCCCANAAGATAGATAGAGAGAGACTATTTACAAGAGCATGTAGTGACAGGACAAGAGGGAATGGCTTCAGACTGAAAGAGAGTAGGTTTAGTTTTGATATTGGGAAGAAATATTTTTCCTGTGATAGTCAGGAGGTACTGGAACATCTGCGGATGTCCCATCCCTGGTTCAAGGCCAGGCTGGATGAGGCTCTAAGCAACGTGTTTCAGTGAAAGGTGTCCCTGCCCATGGCAGGGGAGTTGGAAATAGAGGATCTTTAAGTTCCCTTCCAACCCAAATCATTCTGTGATTGTATGGTTCTATGATAGCACCTCATGTCAGAGAAATGAGGAGTAGGTTTCTGTTTCTACCCTGAACCTTTGATACTCAGGATAATCCAACCACCTCGTAATTTCTCCAACAGGAACAAGCAAGGCTTCACCTATTATCTGGGCCGTAATCAAAAGAGGTGAAGTGTCACATGGGTAGAGAAAGAGGGAGGAAGAGATTTCATTTCCCATTTTGTCCATAGACATTAGGTACATTGAAAATCAGTGTAACTTCCTTTCAGCACTGAAAGAAGCCTGATGTGGAAAGGGGTGCTTGTGTAGCATAATATACTGGAAATGACGCCTGGTCAATACCATGGCAAGAACAGAGAAAATAACAAAAAACACATAGAGATTGTATTACTTAGAATTTCTCATAGTTTGACATACCTCGCCTCTTTTTTTTCTCTCAGAAAGGACAAAGGCATACCTAGCAAATTCTGAATCATTTCAATTCATCTTGGATTAATAAATAAATTGATTCATTAGTATTCCATATATATAATCTGATAATGATTGGAATCAACAGCAGGAGAATTGTCTATTCAATAATTTTTCAATTGTTTCTCTTTGGTTTATATTCTTATCAATAGAAAACAATATTAAAGTTTTGGCAGAAAGCAGACACTTATATTTTCATTGTAGAAACACCATAGAGACATTACAGACTCAGCATTTTAAAATTCTTCCTGTCCTGCAGGATACATTCTGTGGCTTAATGTTATTTTCTATAAAATAAATGAAACATTTCCTTCCTTTAGGCATAGTTGAATGTTAGACTGAAAAGTGTAAGCTTACAGAACAAAGTTTTTATTTAACAGAATTCATGTCTTCTTTCCATTAAAATAAATTAACATGATACAGAGTTGGAATACATAAAGCTGTATGAACCAGTGGTCTGTGTCATTAGGACAATAAGGGTAAAAATATTGCAAGGAAAGAGATCTGCTGTGTGGACTTACAGTTTAGGTATGTGCAAGTGACTTTGTCTCTGAAGTGCAGTTGGGAAGAGCTGTTGTAACTGTTGAATTAAAATGCTGAAACTAAATGGCATTATTGGTCTGAGCAGGGGGAATTTCAGGACAAATGCACAGGCATTTTTGTATGGCGACAATATGTCAATGAGCTGAAATTTAAGGCTTACTACTCAAAGCATCCACAGAGCAAATGCTCTTGAAACAAAAATGATAACTGGGAACTTGAGCACAGGGTAATTACAGTCACCAGTGAAGTAAATCAGCACAGCACTCAGACCTCAAGACTTAAATCAGCTTTCTTGGGAATGGCCCAAACCTTTTACCCAGAAGACTTGCATATGAAAACAATTTTGGAAGCTGATCCTTGCATCCTCACAGCTGTTACCTAGTAACTAACTGTGTGAGTGCTTGCAGTCCATTTTACAGCAGAGCAGCACAGGTTAGCTTAAATGGCTCTGCCAGACAGCCAGAAAGACTGGGCAAGTCAATGGCATCAGCATGTTACCAAGGCATTTGGTGGATGCTCAGAAAGGAGCATGTACGCAGAAAATACTGAATTACAGAAAATTCCTGGGAGAAGTATTTGATTCTAGGAGTAAATTTGTATTGGTGGAATCAGTGTTGCCTAGCTCAAGGCAGTGATTAATTACTACTTGGAGCAAGCTGTTAGTATCCATCATCTACGGAGGTGTAAGAGCTTTTCTCACCTTCTGACCAGTGGTCATCTTCATCAGTAGTAACTGCTTCTTTTTGGAGATAAGCTGCCATTGCTGACCAGCTGCTTCATGCTAGGGCTACTCCCGAGAATAAGCAATCACTATGGAGAAATATATTATTACTGAAACTGCAAATGCACAGGTATTTACAGCAATGAATTTACAAGATAGCAGTACATAACTGCGATGAGATCGTACACCCACCACATCCATATTCCTCTCTGAATTTTGTCCTCCAATCCTTTATCCTCCTCTGTTCCTCTTATTCCAGCATCCTCTACCTGTCTTACACATGCTGTCCAGACATACTCCTGCCCATATTTGTGCTGCCGTGTCCCTAAACTGTGCCCAGCATGCAGAGAGACAAGACCTTAGGAAAGCTGCTGTCAACACTTAGTGCAGGGCATTCAGCTGGATGGTTGAGGGCTGACAGGCCTTGCTGGGGGCCCGTGCAGGCTACTGTGTTCTGAGGAAGGTGAGAATGCCAAAGACCGTGCATGGGTGCAGAACTCTGACCAGGCCCCAAGTGTCGTGGCATACACTGTACAGATGTTGAAACAACACCCTGGAAAAATGGTGTAGTTACAGCTGCCGAACTCTGGCATTTGCCTAAGCATCTGGCCACAAGGAGTTCAGAAGCCCAGAGATGTCAACCAGCTTGAACATGCTTGCCTGTGATGGTGCGCTTCTTCCTTTTGTTGTGCTACTAGAGAATATTTACTATTTGATCCTAACCTTCAATTCATTCACAACCTGAACAGAAGCCTTTTTGAATGAGTTCTGTTTTATAATTAAAACCCTCCAATATGTAGACATGATGCTTCTATGAATGAACAGAAGAGCTAAAAATTTGTTCCCCAAACTACTAAACAATTTAGAGTTAGAATAATAGTTTACAAAAAATCCTATTAAAAAGTTACTGGTGGGCTCATGACCATTGTTTTCTCAATTTGTTATTGCTGTATTATCAGTCCCAGCACCCTGTACTTTAAAGAAAGGAATAAGTTTTGTCTCCCGAAACCTTAAATATAGTTGCCTTGGCCATGTTGGTGAATTCTGCTATACAGTCCTCACATCTGTCTCAGCTCTTTTGGTGGACCTGAGCACTCCAAAACTGAACAAGAAAGTGAGCTTTTGACACTGTTGGAACAGTGATGATGAACATCCTTCAGGTAGACAAAAAGACAAGACTGCAATCAAGGTTGTTTGACGCTTTGCCATTGATTTAATTCTGTGTGGAACAAACCTCTTGTCTTCTATTTGTCTGAGAGTTGTCATGAACAATTATTATATTCAACAGATAATTGCCTAGTGTTACATATACCATGTAACCCTGCTCGTTCTCTACAAGTTGCCCTCTAGCCTCTTGAACCTTTTTATTTTGGCACTTTCTGTCTTCAAGCCTTACTTATTACTCAAGAATTCAAAGGTGTCTACAGGTTCATTACAGACTTTGTTTCTTTATTGCACATATTTTGAATTAACTTTCTTATTCATTACAGTTCGGGCAATAAAGAATGTTTCGCTGTCACTCTTATATCTTCCCTTTCTGAAATTTGTTACAATGATTCAAAGGGAGACAGAGAGAGTTTAAGGTGATTCTGATAGAGTTTTCTTAGTCAGGAGGTAACAAAACCCAGACTTCTCTATTTGATTTTGTTCCTCTAGTTATATAGAATATAACATCTACATAATGGTTTCAAACAGGAACATTAAAAGCAAGTGACCTTATAGTCAAGTATACATTGCTTTCTAAATATTCATACAGAATCAATAAAATAGAAAGTCTGGGCCAACTGTGGCTCAAGATGTAGTGAAAATGAAAATAAATGACTGAACAAAGGTTATGTGTTGCATTTCACACACTCTCTTTGAAACAAGGGAGGGTCAAACACATATCACAGAGGAGAAAGATCACTGACATATTCTAAACTGCTGCCAAGTGTCAAATATTTTGTTGCTCATTAGCTAATGAAACCCATACTCTTCAGGGTATGAGAGAAAGTGACAACAGATAGCTCACTGCTGAGGCTTGGATCCCGGGCTTTGCCACTGACCACTGAAGGTCTTCAGCATCAGCTACCCAAATGCAGCTGCTTGATCTGGACATTAATCTCTTGATGCTGTGTATAAGGCATGAAAGCGAAAAGAGAGTCCTCGGTCTTCCCTATTAAAACCACTTTGATTCATGTAAATTAATGACCACAGAATCAAAACCAGCGTGGACAGGAACAGGCATGATGGGATGGGACATGACAACAGGGTGATTGAATGTAAAACCTGCTAGTGGACTAACAGCTGAAGAAACAAGTGCCTTCTTCGTTCAATCTTTATTTTGTTAGGCAAATAGAACAGCTCCATTATAAGAAACTGAGAGAAACATGCTTCAGAAGAAATGTCTTAAAGTACCTATCCAGGTTGTGGGGACTGGTACCAGAATTTTTCATGTTTTAGATAATGCCATTACTAGACGTGCTGTGATATGCTTTTGAGGTATTATCCTGCCAAAGTCTATTTTTTATGTTTCAGACAGTTTGGTTAAAAATGCATAAAAAATGATGAATCTTTTGTCTGATAATTTTTTTCAATTAAAAAAATATTTCATCGCTGAGCAGCTTTATTTGCTATGAACAGATCAGACTAGACAGTGTCACTGCCAATCTCCTCAGTGCTCTGTCTTGTGCTCAAATTATTCTAAAAGGGATATATGCCCTTGTACTCTGCAAAATGTCTGAAATGCATCTAGTATCTCTATCAAAAGAATATGAGTTGTTGGCAGACTATGAATACTTTTTGTTTCAATATGGTTTTTAGCCAAATAAAAGAGTCAAAGAATTCCAGCTGGAATTGGACCCTGGGATTTTTTTCTATGTGATAATATTATCAAACCCCTTTACTTTCAAATATCTTTCCAAAAGAAATCATGACTCTTCTAAAATTTTTTATTACCGTCCCTTTAATTTTTGCATATGGTCATCCACTGCTTTCAAAAATTGTGAGCACTGAATCACTTTTGTTTTTTAAATATGAAAATGTTTAGAAGCCAAGTTACCTTGTAGAATGCAAAATTTCATGCTGAGAATGAAAATATTGTTAAAAAATTAGAGAGGAGAAAAAGCATTGCTGTGATTTTGTATAGTTAAAGTAGAAATTTCTTATCATTAAATTCCATTTTCATAACTTTTGAAGTAATGTCTAGCAGTACAGATATACTTGTATTGTTTCAGTTGCTCATTTTGTGAGAGTTTGTCCACTTCTTCCTATACTCTTTGAAAATTTATACAAATCAGCTTACACTAAATCCTGATGGCACTGTTTTACCTAAATATAGAGACACTGAAAATTATTCAAATACAAAGATTTTGGGGGAAGATGGATCCTTGGAGTGAAAAGAATTCCAGTTGCAAAAAACCAGTAACCTTGACTACTAAGATTCTTAAATGAAATATTAAAATTCTTTAAAGTTACTTCTTTATGAATCAGTGTCTTTAAACAGCCTTCTTTGAAATTAATTTTGTAGTGTTGTTTTTTAAGGTTTCTGTACTTAAGAGTTCACAAAGATTAAAGAAGTGTGGGTTTGTACTGTTCCTCTTGCAGAGGACAATCCTGTTCTCATTAGAGACAAGGGGAAATAGTGATCTTTGAGGATGCATCTATTATCTTGCCTTTACCTTTTCCTTTCCTTTTCCCATTTTCATTCCCATTTCCCCTTTCTCTTTCTCTCCCACTTTCTCCTGTCCCCCTTCCTCCTTTTCCCTTTCCCTTTTCCCCTCCCTTTCAACTCTACTTTTATTCCTTTCCTCTAGCCTTTTGTCATTCTCCCCTTCTTTCTGCCTCAAGCTCTGGAGAAGTTTTGACCAAGTCTGGACATCACTGTGATCATCTAAGCAGAACTGAAAACATTTGCTAATCCATTTATCCCTCATATTTGGAAGATCTTTGAATTCAATCCAAAACTGTACATGGACAATCCTATACGACATTACAGACACGTAGACTTGGCAGTGACTTAGGGTGTGCATTCCTCCTACAGGATGTGGCCAATTCTTTTCCAGCAGTTACTCTGCAGCTCCCAACCTTTTAGCGAGTGAGTGATTTCTGAATGTCTGTTTGCTGCATGGTCTGAACAAACAGAACTGAAACTATGGGGTGCTTGCATGCTGTTCAGTATGTGCATTAGTGCCACTGGGTATATCCCTAATGTTAAAAGCATTTTTCTCTTCTCTGGCCAAGTGATGTAGTTTTTAATAATAATGAATAGCAAATAGCAGACCCTGTGCACATTTGAATCGATAAATAGCTACAAGCAGCTGCCATTCTCTAAATATCTGTGAGAATAAAGCATTCATTCACCTAGCAAGCCATGATAATAATGATCTTTTAATGCTCTGGAGTTCAACCTCAGAAGGCAAAGTGAATTCGCATAGTGAGTAAAACAGGTCCATGGAGACCATCTTGTCAGTCTTGTGAAATACCAAGTTGATGCTTGTTCAGCTGCCTGTAAGATTTTTCTGCTCATCACAGTCAAGGCTAATAGAAAAAAAGGGTAACTTGAACAGTTTCTGCAGTATCCTTCTGACCCCTGTACTGAAATCATAAAGAGTCACATTGGAAGCTGCTGGACAGATTTCCTGTATGAAGAGATTTTTCCAGAAATTATTTTTTTGTGACACCTGTGTAGGGTGAAGTGGTATAAAGAGACTGTGGGGGTGGAATTTTTATCTTTTAACTTACTAATTTTGCAAAGTGCCTTCATATTTCCACAGCTTGAAGATATCCTTAAGCAGTGGTAATTTGTAAGCTCTTATCCTTATTTTAGATGAATCTCCTTTCACAACTATTCACATAATTCTGCTTAGAGTAATGAATTAAAAAGGGAGAAAGTATTAGCAATTAAAATCATGTGCACCATCAGGTTTCTAGTAAAGCAGCTAGAAGTAAATTAGACAACCTCTACCTTAATTTGATAATAGGTACATGAGGCATCGGGGTTTTTTCTGCCTATAATTCAAAATCAGAATGATAAAAAGAATTGATATTATGTGGTATGTTTTTTAAAAGAGTCATAAATAAGAGTGATTTTTTTTTTTTAAGTCTAATGATGTTGTAACTCCTATATTGAGATTTTCAAAAGAGCACATTATTGAATATGTTTGGAAACATGGCAACTTACCTCAATGCATAAATGCATAAAAGCAGGCAAGAAGGTCCTTGTTTTCCCAGCTTCCTGAGAATCCCACTCATTAGGCTACCTCCACTGACTTCAAATGACCATAGCTAGCAAGTATTGGCAATTCTAAATTAATTTTTCTTACCTTCCCTGCTCTCTGATTTTGCAGTTTCCCTTTGGCAACAACTGGAGATGCATGACATTTGGTCTCCCAAGCCACATCTCCTTCAAGAAGTGACTCTCATCACCCTTATTCCTCTCAGACTCTGAGACTGAATTACCTTCTCAGCGCTGGGTAGGACAGAGCCAGACTCTCCAAATGACTCCCAGATCCATCAGTTTTATTGTCACATCTGCTTCTCTGTATGTCCCTTCACTCTTTCCTTCACAGTTTCCCAGCTACCAAGTTGAAAGGCAATATTTCCTGTTCCTCTCTCTCAGCTCAGCTCCAATTGCAGGGCCAATTACCTCTGCACAATTGTTATTTCAGCTTTCCGCCAGTTACCCGGTCCAGCAATTTCTTGAGCCACATTAGTGATTCCTTTCGAGTTCAGGCTGCACTCCATATATTGTGTTTTCTCACACTGAACTCAGTTGTTCTGTATAAGTCTGAGGTGCTCAAAAATACAGCAAGCGCCTAAGCAGTTGTACCCTGCTCTGTGTGAGGACCCCAAGCGCACTCTTGCAGTAACAAGAAACCCTATCAGACCAACCAGTAAGTCTGATTTTGAAGGCTGTCTACAGATTACTTAAAGACTGATGCAATAAACACCAGTCTCTTCAGGGAGACAAAGCCCTGCGTATTGAAATAACAATACATCTGTGTTGTTTCAGAGCTGGAAGTGTGCGTCTTTCCAAAAAACTGGAAAAAGACCCAACATGAAAATATATGAGTACAATTGCTACTGGGAGAAGATATGGTTAAGACAACTCCACGGAACCTACTCGCTCTCCTCTCTGCCAAAGCAATTTTTTTCTTACTCTTTGGCCAAATTTTCACAGCATGCTGAGTCCCATCTTTGTAGGACCCCTCTCTGTGGGACCCTTGTCAGCAGATTTCTCTAACACTTAACACCCTATTAAATACAGACCATTAGCTCTTCCCTCCATGTACACCTACTTGCCTTCTGTTATTTGAGTATTGTTTCAAAAAAGACTGGTATGATAGGTGGGTAAAAATCCTGCCCTCTGCTCTGAACTTTCCTGGATCGAGCTTTGTGGGGACTATACAATTCTACTTTCCCGTTTTACACAGCTACCAAAGACTCTCAAATTTCATGGTTTCTCTTATGGAAAATCTTCTTCAGACAACATGAAAAAGGCTGTCTCCTTCAGCAAATAGATGAGACTACACTTCCTGAAGAATAACTGAAAAACAGAGTGCAACCACTCAAGGTAGCTACAAACCCCTCACAGTACACACCCCTTCCTTGCTCAGTAATTGCCATTTTTTATTTCTGTTTTCAAACAGCCTTTGAAATTGAAGTGAAACTTGTGTATTAGAAGAATACTAATAGTATCAGTTGCTGTACAAGTACCATATGATGCAATATACATTATATGTTATATACATTTTTAAACCTTTCAATTTGTTTTCTTCCAAGTTTCTTGACACCATGATATGCTAGTAAATAAGTTTAGAACGTTTAACTTCAGAAAAACATTCCTCTCTGAAATCTCTTCTAGGAAAAACTCCAGTGACACAACAGAACAGCTTTACATATAGAAAGAGGCATCTGACCCTTATAAAAAATATGACTCAGAAGAGAGCAGAACAGAACTTTAGGAAATTAAAGAATTCTTAAAAGTAGAAACTTTAAGAAACTTGCACATCTACATATTGCTTTGTAACAATGCCATGCCATTGGATGCAATGAATTATTTGAACCTAATATTTATATTAAAAATAGAGATTGTAAAATGGAATTTGACTGACTTCACTTGCAAGAAACTCTATGCCATAAAGCTGTCCTTTCTCTAATCAAAATATCACCTGAATGAAGTCATCATGTTTGGCCTGATTGCATTTTTTCTCCATATATGTGCAGCTGCATTTGCCTCTCCATAAATGTCATTTGATTATGAGAAAATAAACAGGGAAGGACTCACAGGGAGTCGGTACAGGGCCTGCTTGTTTACCTGCCGCAGCTTTCCGGGCTGAAGAACAAATGTCATGCAAATGGTGCACCAGCAATGAGCTGCCAATCATCCCGCCTTGGCATTCATGGTGATTTGCTAAATCATTTAAAGAGACATGCTTTACTAAATGAAAAAATATCAGCGGCAAGGGCCTGTGTTTAAACATGGGGCTGAGTTATTATCCCAGTAGGCTGGAATGAAATGAAGACATCTTCCAATTAAAGCTTGCAGATGAACCCAGACAAACCCCCCTTTTTTCATAAAGACAGGCAGATTATGATTGGGAGAGAACAGCGACAGAGGCTTTCATTACAAGCTGATTATGGTGATATAATTCCCAGTGCTGTGCGTCTGCAGGCCCAACTTCACATTTGAAGGTTTTTAATATAATTTCCTTAGGGTGAAATGCTGAAGATTTATTAAACTTTATGAAGGGCTTACAGATCCAATTTAAGAGGACATATCATAGGGCAAAACTGACAGACGATAAAATACATTCCAAGAAAAGAAAAGAAAAGAAAAGAAAAGAAAAGAAAAGAAAAGAAAAGAAAAGAAAAGAAAAGAAAAGAAAAGAAAAGAAAAGAAAAGAAAAGAAAAGAAAAGAAAAGAAAAGAAAAGAAAAGAAAAGAAAAGAAAAGAAAAGAGAGAAAAGAGAAAAAAGAGAAAAAAGAAAAAAAAGAAAAAAGANGAAAAGAAAAGAAAAGAAAAGAAAAGAGAGAAAAGAGAAAAAAGAGAAAAAAGAAAAAAAAGAAAAAAGAAAAAATGAAAGAAAAGAGAAAAGAAAAAAGGAAAACAGGGAGGAAGAAAGGAAAGAAGGAATGAGGAAGGAGGAAGGGAAGAATGAAAGCAGGAGAAAAGGAAGAAAGAGAAAGACAGAGACGGAAAGAGAAAGAAGTGACTTTAAGTTTGGAAACCAAAAGAAGTATTTGTTTATTTGTACTATTCCTTTTATAAGCAACAGCTGTAATTTCCTAAGGTTTGTCAGAATTCAATTAATCTCAAGTTTGTTTCATGCTTAATAAAATCTAAGTGTTCAGATATTTAATGCTTGGATAACTGAAAAATTTATTGGCTAGAGCAAAAGTGGATTAAAAAAATAGTTGAGGGAGAACACTGATTCTTTTTTTCCCAGGTAAAGACTAGCTGTGTTTCTGAATTTATATGCTCCTTGACACTCCTTCTCATTCAGGGATCATTCTGACTTTATGCAGATGCATTTCCAATTACCCATACAGTCACTTGGATGAAAGTTAGAAAAAGTGGGTAAGTGTAAGTTAATATACAACAGTAACTGTCAACTTCTAAACAATTCTGAAAGACTTAACTGCACACACGTACATATATACACAAGCATGCACGTGCATGTCCCGGTTGGCAGGGAGACTTTTTCCTTTAATGCATGTGAAGATGAATTCTTTGATGTATGAAAGAGCATCAGATTTTGGTTATAATGTGTATTCAAGAAAACGCGAATACAAGTCAACTCATTGAATTGTTAGAAAATGAGAAGCAAGGCACATAGAGGCAAATTGCAATGCCCTTTTAATTTTTTTCTATATCAGTGCCTGGTTATTTGTTTATACTCAAAAAAAAAAAAGGAAGAGGGAAGTAAAACAATACAAATAGAATGATGAATGCCAGCAGCCCTTCACTCTGCAAAAATGAAAAACTAAGTCTATCTGTCAAGGAAAACAGTGAGTTAGGAAGAAAAATGTGACTTTGGGTGTTTCAGTCAGTTTTTACGTCTTCCAAAGAAGATGTAAAATTCACAAAAGAGAGCAACTCTGGCCACACCTCCAACTAAACTAAAGGTGGAGGAAGCAGTCGGTTCTTTGTATCATTTCCTTTGCTATTTCATCTGCAGAAAGTAAGATTTGCCAGCACAAAAACAAGGTACTCCAGGTTTAACCTCTTCTTCTTAGTCACACATCATGTAATCATTTGCTGTGATGAACAAGGATTGAATCCTAGATGAGGATATAATTCATATGTATGTCTTACATACATATATATGTATGTTTGATTAGGCAGCTAAATTGTACTTCCAACATCTAAAGGAGACACAAAATTCACAGAAAATAACCAGTGTCCTGAATAATCAGGATGTACAGATGAAATCTTGTATGGTGCTGAATTTTGTTGCCTTAATCTGAAATGGGGTCATAAGATCACTGTCTAAACTTTGCCACCAAGCCCACTTTTATTTGATCTAAGTCAATATCTAATATCAGCTTTCCAGGGATAACCAAGAAATATGCTAATATTAATTCTAATCTCGTAAGCATATTTCACTTTTCCTTCAAAATAAAAACTGTCTTCTAAAAGATTACTATAAAAAACTGTAAAGTAAATGTTAATAAACAGAGACATACTAATTTAAAGATATTCATTTAAGATCTTGGTTTGACTCTTTCTCCTGGAGAGGCCACAGGAAGAATATCAGACTCTTTGTCACTCAACTTGCTTCTGGCACCACCTCAAGATGTGTTTTGATTGAACACATTTTAAGAGACATACATATAGCTTATTCTCATTTAAAATTGTGTTCTCAAAAGATATTTATGTTTCTGCACACAGGAAAGGAAAAGTACAGTCTAGCTTCTTGGCTTGAGGAAGACACAATGTACCCACCAGCTATACTGTTTTGTTTTACAAACATAGAATTAGAGAATTGTTTAGGTTGGAAAAGATCCAGACCTTTAGGAGACCAGACCTGCTACTCTGCTCTTGAGCAACACACAGAAAAGTGGGCGAGGCTTGGTGAGCACAGTCTAAGGATACAACAGCAACAGTAAGAAAAATGTAGTAGACCCTCAGACAGTATGTTACCAGCATAAGTTTGTCTTTCATAAAGAAATAAAAAAAATGACACACTTACTGCTGCACAAGAAGTTATAAATATTAGCAGGGTTGCATGCAGCTGTGCTTCATTACTGTGCAACTGAGATAACAAAATTGAACTGAATTTGTGAGCTTTTTGGAGATCAATAGGCAAAGATTTGATTAAAGTACTAGAAATAAGGAAAGGTGTTTCTATGGGGACAACTTTTAACAAAAAAATATCTCCGAGGGACACGACATACTTGTTTGAGCAATTTTTGGTAACCATACTGTACACCTCCAAGCTTGAATAAATATGAACACCATAAGGTAGCACTTCACATCCCTGATTAGCACGTTGTGCTGATAACTCTACAAGGATCCTAACACTGAACTTGTCTGGGGTCAGACCCTGGACCATACCACCTACAGACAATTCACAAGCAATTTCTTTTAGTGGCAATCCAGGCTCTTAGCAAAGCAGTATGTGCGTATTGCTGGGTTATCTATTACATGACTTTAATATCTGTGCATTGTCTAACCCACTGATCAGTTTGAATTATGTACCCTGTACCACAGGCATCACATCTTAGACCTGCAGAACTTAGCTGGCTTAAGTAGTGGATATTTACCAGTTTTGTTCTTTAGATTCACTGTTGAGTGCAGGCCACGTCCTGTGACACTTCTTTGACTTTCTCATTGAAGAAGAAGAAGAGATTGGATGATTCCAGTTCTGTACATTCAGTCTTCCTTTGTCTCTCAGCCTGACCTGATGGGGAGGGTAGGCTTATTGGTTTGTTAGTTTTCTTCTTTCCAAATAAGAGCTATAATTAGTTTTGGTGTCCACTGAGGCAAATCAAAACCTGTGCTACAAACCGAAATCTTGTGCAAGACTTAGCTAATAAATAGTTTCTTGATTTCAAAACAAAATCATTCCTTTCATCATTTAGTTACATAAAATTTTAGAAGGTCAAGCTTTTGGTGATCAAAAAGACATTATCAGACTCTGAGCACTCTTTTTGCCAGACTGCAAGCAGAAGTATACTGAAAAAACAGAATTCAGCCATCAAAAGTCAAGCAAAAAAAAAAAAAAAAAAAAAAAAAAAAAAAAATCCAGGCTTGCTCTGACCCCAGGTATTTGAGTCTTGTCAGTCACATGCACCACCAAAATCAGTGCCTGCCTATACTCTCTCAGTCTTCCATCAGACACTTTATGAACATTGTCCTACCTACTAAGAGGCTTACATTAGATGCTTCTCTTCATACATGGTCATTTCACACCTACACAAATAGAGAAAGATGGCTTGAATAAAGTAACCTCTCTCTTTGTATTTCTCCTTTACTTCACCTACACTTATATTAGACTTCCCACTGTCATGCTTATAAACATTCACCTTAGTTTGCAAGATGACAAGCTAAACAGGAGTTTAATTTTTAAACAGCCTTTCTTAATTCACTTGGTTTTGATTTTGTGAGCTTGCAGTGATATTAAAACACATAGGTTATCCTAAGATTTGTAAGTATGCAATAGAAGGATTAAACAGGATTGATTTCTGCAGGATGTGAATACATGAAGTTTGCTGTTCACCAAAGATTCAGGCTCTGGCACATGATCGTGATTATAATCTTGCTACAGTTCATCTACAAGGCATGTCAAGATAAAGAACAAATCAAAGACAACACCCATAATCCTCCAGGACTTTGCCACCAAACTGACTACTTATTCTTTAATAAGATTTTTCCCCACTTTTAGATCTGACATTTTATTGACCTATAGAACTCATTCACTTGTTAACACTTGCAAAGTGCTGAATCACTAATAATTAAAATTGTTAATTTTTATAAAAACAATTAGATTAACTAGTCACTTCAGGATATTTCTAAAAATGTTTCAGAGGACATATGATGAGAGTAATGTCTGCATGGACATGTGGTGAGAAAAAAAGAAGATTCTTCAGGCTTCTCAGCATAAACAGATCACTACCTGAGGTCAGGTGAAATAGATATAACACTCAATTGAGAGATGTGTCATTCAAGTGAAAAAGTTGCATATTTTGAGCCCTATGTTTTTTATGCATTCCCCAGGTAACTCCAGATTGGATTACGGTTAGAGATTTATGCTAGAAAAGAATGTTTAAAAATCTTTCTGGCAAAGCAGCTGTTGAAGAATGATGCTTTCTGATGAAACGATGAAACTGACGCCTAGACCCCTAGCAGGGACATACACCAAAGTGCTATAGAATGGTTGCATAAAATGCATAACAGTAATTGCTATGTACCCAAGAATGACTGTTAAAAAGTACTTTGAAGTAATTTTCTTGCAGCATTATGAAGACGGCAGCAGAGAGGCTGAAATCACAAAAACTATTCTCAAGCTTTTCTCAAGCTCTGTGAAGTACAGCAACTAAGTTGTATTTCCTCTAATCTTCGGAAAAGTTAGGAAATATAAACCTTAATAGTTTGACATTTAGCACAAAAAATATATACGATGTGCTTTTATAAGTACTGTCTGCTCCCAAAGTCATGAATTTAAAAGCTATAATACTAAGTTCAGTCCATGAATAGCTATGGTTTAAGACTAAGCCCAGGATATGATGATTCTAAGTCATCTGTAAGACTAAATTATTAAGGACTTGCTTTTTGCTCTGGGCAAAGATATAAGAACTGAAGCTTTTAGTGTGGAAGCACATTTGTGCTTCCACACTAAAAAGAATTGCAAGGCTCATGTTCTGGAGAAAGGTCTATTTGCCAGCTGAAAAACAGGAAGAAGGAGAAGTGTGGGTGACAGCAATAAATAAGACTGAGGACTTGTTTAATAATTCTACAGGTGAGTGAGAGGTTATTTTTCTACCAAGTCTTGCTATCAGAAAGTATTTCTCCTGCAGGGATTATGTTCACAACACATAAGCCCAGAATAAATCCCATCGTATAAGAAGGACCATTACATATAGGACAGTGTCTCCAAATAGTGCCTGATCCCTTTAATCTTAATAATTGGTGGCCATCTTCAGCAGGTTGCAGACTATTATGTAATCCACACTTTTTTCCCCAGATTTTACATGTTCTGTGGGGGTTTTTCTTGACCTATCAATATGAAGACAACTGAACAGTAGTAAACAAGTGCTTTGGTGTCGAAAGGATTCAAGCACATGTAAGCGTTTTAAGGAACAAAATTCTCAGTGGTAGCCATACCCTGAAACTGAAAAGAATCCCTGCCATGTTATTAAAGACAAATGTGTATTAGGGGAGGAATTGGCTGTCAGAAATGGAATCCAGACTGATTTTTATTTTTGGTCCCATCTGATTCCTCTCTTCAAGCATACTGTGAAAACCTGAGAATATACATCCTTAAGCACCTCATGTGCAAATACACAATGAGTCTGCAGCACACTTCAGTCTGTTTCATTTCCATATGTCATTCCTTAATACAAAAAGAAACACTGCACTGATGATTTAGAGAATTTACCACTTTCGAAATCTCTTTTTATCATAATCTCAGGAACAGACATAACATGACATAATTAATTACTGTATATTGCAGGAAATTCGTAGTAAGCACAGATTTATGGCTGAGATATACTTTTGATAGGTAAACTGTGTAGAATCTGAACCCAAAGGAATATAGAATATATGTTTAACACATGAAGAAAAAGACCTTAATCCCATTAAAATGGTTATGATTTTCACCAGTGACTGTTGTGAATTATACAGGTAGAAAGTGGAAATTGTCCCATTTCTGGTCTGAAAGAAGAGCTCAATGAGCAGTTCAGCCTTCATAAGAGCCATGCTGTAGGAAAACATTACCTGGTCAGCCAAAAACCAAGGAAATGTAGCAGAAGGAGTAGAGGAAACCATTTAGCGAATCATTGAACAATCCTTGGAAGTTCATGGAGATTGCAGAAAGGTTTGCCATTGCTATCTCCAAATGTTGTCAAGAGAGGTACAGCCTATTGACATGAGGAAATCATGAATCTATGGAAATGTGTTGATCTTTGGAGTTCTTGAAAGCATGGGAGAAGAGCAAGAATAATGCAACTGGAATCTCTGTAAATGTTTTCACATCTCTAAGATTGAAAGGATCACATACCAAAACCCCAATGTCCTACCTTGTATCTCCACTGGCTTAATGCATCCATAAATGGTCCAACAGACTTGGAAGAGCTTTGTAAGTATGCTTTAGTTTCATTAACGTTTTTCTGCAACACCCACTGTAGCTATGACCACTAAATGTGCATATGAGAGATCCACTGAGAAAAGTGAAAAACTGCAACACAAAAAATAGAGTGATCAGAACAATAAAAATAAAAAACTATTTAAAAGTCTTTCTAGTATGGTCTTTCCTTCTTTTTTCCCCCCTAAAATCTTTACTCGGTAGGCAGGTGTCAGCTGTTTCAATAAAAGTAGGTTTTGCTACTGAAAACAAAAAAATATGGCTTCTCAAAAATCAAGACCTGTACATTAATTTTGCTCACAGGAAAATGTTCTAATGCCTCCATGGAAGAATACTGATAGGACAGCAGAAAAGTGAAATTTCACCCATAGCTATCTTCTTCTTCTCTTAAATGTCCATACAAGGGGCAAGAACAGTGAGGGACAGCTATCACCAAGTGGACCTGTTTCTCTAACTAAATTCCACCAGTCTTTCCACCCTAAACCAAATCAACTCACACACCGGAGTTTAATCCAGTCAAGTAGCTCACCTCATGATAGATTTAGTGATTAGCTGGTGGATTAGATTAATATATAGAATTGTATGAAAAGCTTCTGCTAAAGTCCAGGTAAAATATGACCATAGCTTTTCTCTGAGAAGCCTTTCAGATACTTACTCAAACAGTTCTTTCAGATGTGTTAAGCATGACCACATTGTGTGAGCTCAAGCTGATTAATGTTTGAGTCAAATGTCTCATATAGAGCCCTCTGTGTTGCCCTCCTCATTCCTTTTTCACTCTCCTTTTTTTTGATGATGTACATAAAAGTTACTTAAGGTTTCAAAGAATTAAAATAACAAAACATATCTTTGGAAAGGACGACTTAAATTATGACTCAGAAAGATCACAGCTCATCAACTTTAACTAATGTTATCACATTTATTCTTTGGTATTGTAGGATAACACTGCGCATGTATTATCAATCCTTTCTAATCACTCACCCCATTGACAGGTGCATTTACAGTGCTGTCTGCATAGGTGGAATGAAACACATAGCTAAATGTTCTTCCTGGGCCCTCAACAGGATTAAATTAATGCAGATGTTACAGAGAGTCACAGAAGCTGAAAAATTTGGCCTCTGCTTTACTCATTGATAAAGATATTGAAATGAAATTATGAGATACATGAGGTAGCTGTACATTTGGAGTTTGGTTCTAGTTTGTGTAGTTGTCAGCCTTAACTTCTTTGTTGCAAAGAAAAGCAACAAGTCATATTTAATCTTTAAAACTTTCAAATCTTCAACCTTTTGGTTTTTTCTCTGTGTATTGTTTCTTTGAAATATACACAGAGAAATTCGGAAGGTGAGCAGGGATAGTCTCCAAATCTAATGACAAAATTTTACAGCTTGTGGTTGTTTTGCAGAGATCCTGCCTCTGAGTCTACTGCCACATATCCACACATTACTCATAGATATGGCAAGATTCAGATCTATTTTACTAGCCAGATGCTGGTTTTCTCTCTCATGCAACCATACTTCATTGAATGAACAAGCAGAGAAAGGTTTGGCCCTAATTCTTACCTTTCTTTAGAATATAAAAGATGAAATCATTTCAACATCTGTAAAACTGCTTTATTCATATCTATCACTCAGTATGACCTAGTTTATAACTGCAATCACTCATTGTTAGGAGACTATGCCATTTACAACCCTTTCCAATTTCTTCTGCCATCTCATCTTGTTCCCTTTTCTGAACAAGTTATCTCTGCCTAACTAACTCCTTTACTATATTCAATTTCAGGCAATAATGATTATTCCCTTATGCTAGTTCTGTTGTTCTGGAAATATTCCAGTTTTAGTAATTGCATTCTGTTGACATAAAATCCCTTCTGCAGCTTCAGTTGGATACCATATTCTCCTTTACTTCCTGTCCTAAAGTGCCATGTCTTGTTGCTGTGCAGTTCTAAACAGCTGCTCTGTTCTGCTCCACTGCTTTCTGCATTTAAGCGATTTGTGCAGTCACACGTTCATGTGCACGTACACAGGCACACTGATTTGGAAAAGGAAATCAAGAATGCTTTAGCTGCAATTGCAATGCAGGTTGCTGTATAAATAGACGATTGTAGTTACTTGACATTTCCCTGTTTCTGTCCCTATGAAACTTTACCTAATATATTTCAAATATTTTCCTGCATGCTTTGAATAAGTTATCCTAGCAACAGTTATTTTCTTTTCCGTTATTCTCAAATCCAAATATAAATACCTTAGCCTTTTCTTTACCTGACATCCCTCATACCGTTTTTAAATTCTCACTTTTTCACTTAATATGACTTCTTTTTCACTTGGTAAGGTAATTTTTGAATTAATTCCTGAGTAGGTTTTGTTTAGTTTGGTTTTTTTTTTCATCAGTTCCCTTACCATATTGTGCCTTTTGAAGTTCCTCTCTGCTGATGTCATCACACAGGTCTCTCTGTGTGTCTTTTACTACTTTTACAGAACTATATACTACTGTTTTAGAGTGACTTACCTTGCTTCAGTGTTGCTTGCTTTTTCCTATCAACTCCTATACAAAAATCATTTCTCTCTGGGCAGAACTTAACACATTCTCATACATTTCAGGGTGATATCTAACTTATTTGACTGTGCCAACAGCCTTCCAACACATGCTGATTTTTTGCAATTTTATATTCAGGGTGTAGATTTAGTTTCGTTTCACTGCTAGTTTGCATTTTTAGTTCATGTCTGACTTTGGGTTTTCCTATGATTAAAACAGAAAGGTAAGAAGTGTTCTCATAATTTGATGTTCATACACCGTCCTCCATCTGATGTGGTCTGAATATCCACGTTCCTCAGCCATTTCAGAGAAACATGAATTGGAATATTTACATCAGTGGAATATATAGAACAACTATTTTCTTCAGTACCTGTGTTTTACATTAACCCTTATCTCACTAGATTCTGCCAACTGTCTTTCAGTATTGAGGTCATGAAGTGAAATGGCCCAAGTTTTTTGTAATGTTCATATGATTCTTGCAAAACCTGATTACTTGGAGTTATGACCACTGATGGGTATGCTGAAGTAAGAATGAGAGGTTTAGGGAATTAGTGGATATTTTTGGAACATCTCACTGTAAATTTTCCTTCTAATTATTATCCTTCTATTATCCTTCTAATGCTTAAATTTGAGACTAAAATTTCAAATGAGAGAAAACAGAAGCAAATAAGAGAGGTAAAAGTAGAACTCATCAGTCTATTTGAGAAGAATTTTTGTATTTTAGAAAAGACTCAGTTAATGAATAACATGCAATCAGATCCTTGTTTTGCCTGCTGTAATAAATATTTATATTTCTACATAGTTCACATGAATAATTTCCAGTTTGTTAAGTGATTCAAGGGAACACTCTAATATGACTAATTCTTAGTTGTGATATTTCTGGTTGTTTAAAGATTATAATATTTTTTGTACTGCCTTTATAGAGTAAACAGTAAAACAGTGAACAACAAATAATTAGCATTTTCATTCGTGCGCGCATATTTTCTCATTCAGATGATTAACAGTCATTCCCAAAACATTTTATTAATGCATCTGCCTAACTTGAAGGAGACATTTTAAGTTTTCTACCTTCTTTTTAGATTAGATGTCTGTGTTTAGTCAATACAATAGAAGGTACAGAAATTCACACAGCAGCACATAGCGAAAGGAAAAAGTCCTGAGCCAATAAATATCAAGCAGTTTTAAACTGAATGTAGACAATTAGAAAAACATTGTAAATGTGTCAACAAACCTTTTGGCTGCATTGAGAAAGGGGTAAAGAAAAAAAAAGGCAAAATATTATGATATGATTATGCTAGGTGATAAGACAGTGTTCTGTCTGGTTTCCTTTCTTCCAACGGGAAGTAGCAGAAAGAGGAAAAATGCAGAGAAGTGCAACAAATTTGACTAGAGCAAAAAGAACCATTGTAATAGGTAATCTAATGGGCGATAGCATTGGGACTATGTTCAAGCCCCCAAATGTCTGCCTTTTAGAGAAGTGACACTGTTCCGACATAAAGCTGAATGATAGTAGACTAGGTTCATTATCAAACAAAATTGTTGGGTTCCATACTCAGCAGCTCTTCTGTCTTTCCACAGTGAACTGATTGCTCTTTTAATGACAAGGGTGCTCTTTATTTGGCATGAGGGTAGGGGTGTTTATTTGGATCATTTCTTAAGTGAACTCACCCATATATAACACCAGGTAGTGCGGACATCAGGCTAACCTTCCTTCACAGCCTGGAAATTAAAGTTTGGACCTAACTTCTACTGTATCACTATAATTCCAACCTGGCACTCTGCTATGGAGAGATTTCTAATTATGTCAATTTTTGCCATGTAACACTAGTTTTTTTGATGGACTAGGAAAAAGCCACTAGGAGTTTGACCGCAGTGACTTGTCAAAGACATCCACCAACTTTTCTTCTCAGGCTTTTCACTTCTACTAAACAGAGTGGCATGGAGATATTATCACACTGCAGATATCCCCAGCTGCAGCATCGATCCTGTTAGGGTTCTGCACTTAGCTAATGTATGTACAGCTACGTATTTTTTGTTAATTACTTTCCTCAGAGATATCCAATTTTCAAAATGCACTTTTAGCTCATTAGAGATCCAATCAGCATTCAAATCAAGTACTGAGTCAGCAGATTTTTAGGTAACTGCAATAATTATTTTAATCTTTCAGAAACAAGAAGTTACTCACAGTTTGGAGAGGGGGTGATAGTGTTATTGTATATCAAGGGAACAATGCTCTGTTTCAAATATTGTTTAGCAATGCAGATGAGACTGTGAAACGATACATTTTCAGCAGGCTATAGTTACGGATGCAGAACAATGCTAGACAAAATGTTAATTATATTTGCCTCAAAAAAGAAGTTGAAAAAAGGGATTTTTTTTTTTTAGCCTCAAGATAAAAAGCAGTCATAGTTTCATATTCAACTGATGACAGTAGAATTTTTTCTTCCGTGCACCACTTCTTATGCAAAAACCTGACAGAAAAAATCAAGAGATAATTGATGTAATGAAAAATGAAACTTGGGAAGGTTTGGGTAAAAAATAAATGCAGTATATTCTTGCATTTTTAAGGGTTTTTTTTCCTGTGGACACAAATGTGGGCGCACATATGCTATGCAACCTCCATAGACACCAAAAGAACTTTGAGTTTTGGAAGGGTAGCATATCGAAGCTTCTATCCTAATACGTAGAATGAACCCACCATTCATTTTTGAAACAAAGCACACACCAAAAAAAAGGCATAGTGTTTTCTCTGGGTCTGCTTTCAATGACACTCATACATCAAATGTTTTCAGAAGTACTGCAAAATTACAAAGACTGAGCTTTGCCTACTGTTAATAAGGTGTTCAATGAGAATTCATTCAGTTGAAAAGCAGTATCATTGAATAAAACCATGTTTAAAAGAAATAGTCCTAAACCCACTTCTACCCATTTCCATTCAGTTATACATTAGTGATATAATATCATCTTCCTAGCTGGCTGTCATTCTATTCCCTTTTTTTGACAAAAAATAATAGGTTTTAGTGCTTCTTTTTTCATGTTCCTTTAGTTTTTACTGCTGCCAATGGATCGTTTTTCTTTGGAGGGGGAGAAAGATGCCAGTTACATGTCATCCTATTCTAGAACGAGAAGTGAAAGACATAGAAGAGAACCTTTGCATAGTAGACATCTTCACCTGACCCTTACTATTTCTTTGAAGAACAGCAGGAACAAAGCTGGTGACCTGTCATCTTCTGCCAAGAAAAGGAAACCAGCAGCAAATGGTCTTCCATCCTGACTGTGACCTTGAAATCCAGAAAAACTTAAAAAAAAAAAAA
>VZTI01010038.1:271792-295759 GCA_013397865.1 Struthidea cinerea
TGCTGGTCTTTCAGCAAAGGTGTTACAGCTGGACAGGACAGAGCTTTGCATTTTGTGAGATGGTTGACCTTACCACAGTTCAGAGACATAGGAAAATAATACAGATGTAGCAGCCTTTTTATGCTAGAACTTAAATGCAATTCTTGGTCTAATCAGTAAAAATAATTCAATCATCCTGTCTCTTATTTTTGAGGAAATGAAGGTTAGTTTTCAGAGCTATACACAGAATTCTTTGATACAAGGAGCTAACAAATTATGTATTCAAATCATTACTTGGTTCTGCTGTAGCAGGCTCTACATAGAACCATAGAATGGTTTGGGTTAGAAGGGACCTTTAAAGGTCATCTGGTTCAAATCCCCTTGTGAACAGCAGGAACATCTTCAACTAGGTCAAGTTTGCTCAGAGTCCCAGCCAACCTGACCATGAAATTTTCCAGGGATGGGACATCCACCATCTCTCTGGACAACCTGTTTCACTGTTCCACCACTCTCTTGTAAAAAACCATTTCCTTATGTCTAGTCTGAATCTACCCTCTTTTAGTTTAAACCCATTACCTTTGTCCTATTTACTACAGGTCCTGCTGAAAGGAGGATGGATGTCCCCATCTCTCTTACAAGCCCTTGAAGTACAGAAAGGCTGCAATATTGTCTTTCCAGAGCCTTCTGTTCTACAGTCTGAACAACCCCAACTCTCTCAGTTGTTCTATCACTTTGATCTTTTCTGTGGTCCTCCTCTGAAACACCTCCAACCGTTCCATCCGTTCCATCTCTTTCTTGTGCTGAGGGCTCCAGAGCAAGATATAGTACTCCAGGTGGGGTCCTTGTACCAAAAGTATATGCGTATCACAACACCATATTTTTTGAACTATAGTGGAAAAAAAGTGTTCTGAGCAAAAGAGCACTCTGTTCATCAATGAAATATATGTCACCATTGCCCATTTATTTTCTTTATTTTTAATTCAGACCCTAATGGAAAGTGGCATCTATTTGAGACTAAGACTCAAATGTAGAAATCTACAATAAAGCATGAATACAGTAGAGGGAGGACCCGTGACTGCACAAAAAAGAGTGCTGACACAATGGTTTTATATGTACTGACTCTATTGTGCTATGGTTTGAATGCATGAGACAAAGTAGTACCTCTGATACAATAAGATATTTTCATTTCCTGACTAACAAGTACCAGTGAAATAAGGCTTCCTGTAAAATAAACCTTAAATTTTGAGGAATGTAAAGCAGTAATTTTTTCCTGTATTAGCCAATGACACCACTTATATTAAGATTCCACTGAAATTTTTAAACCAATAAAAAAAAATTCTGTAGGTTTCCATTACTTGAAACCTATGGTAGCATGCTGTAAGGACAGAGTTTAGGATTTGTTTTCTTTATGAAAAAGAAAAATGGTCTGGCTAAATTGGTATGTCAGTTCTCAGGCATAAATATTTTTCTCTTTTTAGGTAAGTTTTAACATATTCTTCCTCATATAAATAAAGAGTGACATAAACTTACTCTTTTAAGTTCTCTTTCACAACTGGCTGCTTGTGCTGATTGAAAGAAAGGACAAGTAAACAAGTTAAAAGTCTTTTAAAACTTATTTCTTTAATGCTTTATGCATGTATTGGAGAAGTATTAGCTAATGCTGCAAAGAACTATGCGATTTGGTTGCTAATATTGTAGACAAAGCTTTCCTTGTAGAAACAATCCAGTGCCAGATACTTGACTTGACATCCTGGTGAGAGATTTCAAGAGGATTTTGCAAAATAGAAATTAATTTAGAATACCAGAAAGTAGTATAGAGGCTACTATACAGGCAGAAACAAAGCATCCTTGGGACTAGTTCTTTTATTCATTTAAATAGTTTTAAGTGCAAGGTTTGTACAGGGAATTCAAAGCCCAGCAATTGCATTAGGCATATCAACCATATGACAATGCATAATAATTATCATAAATATTTTAACTTTTTATCATGTGTGTTGCTTCATTCTGGGTTCATTTGTCAATTTGAGTGCTAAATAAGCCATTGTGTGTTAAAAAAAAGGGGGAAAAACCTTGAGCTGAAATATTGATTAGACTTCAGATTAATTAATTGTATCAATCTCTTCACCAAGGTATGTCCACAGAGGGTGCAGATTCTCTGCTTGTGGCCAGCTCTGGTGCTTTTTGTGACACTGTCTTCCATGTTAGTGGAAAGTGCATTTATCCCGTCTCTCAATTCAGTGTTCTATTGCTGCTTATTGAATTGCAAAAAGCTGTTTTAGATTTCTTTCTTCTCACCTCTTCTTCAGGAACTGTACCTTACCTAATGGGAGGGCTTGAATGCTCCAGAAAATCTCAGCATTGTAGTGTTATAAAAGACTGATGACCTGAAATACTAGAAATGTCAAGGAAGTGCAAATGAAATTAAATACTGCCTCTTCCTATTGTCTAAAAAACCCCTGAAGATAAATTAGATGAGGTTATTAGTACTGTTAAAACAGGGTCTCTTTTCCTAATTAAAGTATCTAGGACAGTATCTAGGATACAGCCAAGAGATTTTAGGCTCCTTCATTACATATGATACACTAATGGATCAGTGGAAGCCTTAATTGACCTGAAGCTTTGTTGTTTCCTGTCTTTTCACACATTTAGGCCATTAACAAATCAAGGGAGATCTGGCTAGAGAGGGCTGATGGCTAAAACAGATACAGCAGTGGGCTATTAGTCAACTGCCAGAATATCAAAAGTTTTCAAGTTTTTGTTTTCTCTGTTAGGGACTTATTTAATAAAACTGCATTTACAGGGGGCTGTCCAATATGCTGCAGTATCTTGTCCAACACGCAGCATTTTGGTATGGGGTGGAAAGGAGAGATAATGAATGCAACTAATTTACCTTTCCTTTTGTGTCAGTCTCAATAGGTTTTGTCATGTGAGTAAAGTTATGGCATTTTTCCACTTAGCAGTGTCTTGCTCCCCCAAAATCCCACTTCACTTCAAGATACCTTGAGTGTTACAGAGACACATCACTGCTTCGTTACTTAGAAGATGGTAATTCAGTTACAGGAGGCCTCAGTCTAACAGGAATTTCTGCCAGGACTGGGAGACCTTAGCAGAACAGCCTCTGCTGAATCTTGTGTGCCACCTGATTTCAAGTGGTGGTGTGTGGCTCTAACTTGATACAGACAAGGGTGCAAAGCAAACAAAGTGAATTGTTTAGGGCAATAATATCTGAAAGGTAGGATTTCCATAAGTTTTATCTCAATACTGTCTTACTGGTATGTGTTTTCAAGCAACTGTTAGCAGTCATCGTGAGGTTAAAATAGTTCATCATTTTATCAGGATTATTGAGGGTATGACTGGAGACTTAATAGTGTGGTAGTGCTTTCTGTCACAATTTAATGGTATATCGATCTGGGAGTGAGTGAACAATCATGACCTTCAACTGCTTACAGATGCTTTCAAGGAGAAAAGCCTTAAGGAGGTTATTTCTGAGGAAGTGGTTATGGTGCGCCAGAAGCCATCTGGATGTGTGCCTCCTAAACAGCATGGCGACTTGGGAAATGCTTGCCTAAGTAATGACACCTAAAAAGAGAGAGATCACCAAAGATTCATGACCAGCCACCATTATCACAGGCAATCAATAAAGCCGTCATGAGACTCATTAGTAGATAGCAGATTGAAGTTGTAGGCTGGTTAGGATCTATGTTTAGAGGTGTCTTTGCTTACCGTGTAGCAAGTGTGCAGGCCAAATTATGGAGTCATTTTTCAGTGACATCACTAAAGATCACAATTTGGAGGGGAGTGATTGTGGCTCAGAAAAACACCAAGCTCTTTTAGGGTCTACGTTACCAATGCACTCTCTTATTCTATGTTCAATAGATTTCTTGTTTCTGATTTTATTACTTTTCCCCAGCTATTCTCCAAAGTAATTGAAAATAATAGTAGCCAGAATGATCAGATAAACATTCAAAAGTTCAGAAACATCTTCAAAAATCTTGAAATCCTGACATGGAAATACTGGCTTTTCCTTTGAAATGCCCTGTCCTTACATAAAGAGATTAGGAATGTGGATCTTGGTGTAATGGCAAAGCTACATTAAAAAATAAATCAGATCACCTATCTACTGTAACAGACAGATGGATAGAGAGATATGTAGCTAGATATACAGCTAGCTACAGAAAGAATGGTAGCTAGCTAGCTAGCTAGATAGATAGATAGATAGATAGATAGAATAGGTGAAAAAAGTGTATATCCAGGAAAGGACTCTGACTGTAGTTTCACAATGGTGAATTTTGGATTTTGTACATCATGGGTATGAAACCTGTATTTTCTGTCGTCTGATAGCTTCATGTATCTTTGGTTGAAATGAGTTTTTTGCCAAAGGAGCACACTCTACTTTTTTGCTTCTCTGTAAAGCTTTGTAAATACCTCTTATGTAATTTGTTGCATTGCCTGATATTGCAGCATCAAGCAATACTGGAAAAGCACTCTCCTGTCTGTTTTGACAAAGGCACGTGCCAGTAGGCATTTCGAGCCCGTCAAAAAAATTTTATTATCTAATTATTGATATACTTAGACTCTACAATCCTACATCCTAGGTCTAATACAGTTGATGTGATTTTTAGCATAAGCCTTGCCTTAAGTGAAAATTATCTTGAGGGAGCGAGGAGCTGTAATGACCTTTAAAATACCCATATATACTTTATTGACTACAATGCACGGAAGACAAGGTGGTGCACTAAACCATATTGAATATGTGTTACATGGCACTAGGGTGAGGGGGGGAACGATTTGTCTGAAATCGAGTAAATAGCCAGTAAAAATTCACCTTGTCTCTGTATTGTCCTAGGAGAGGCAATCACATTTACATTTATTAGAAGTAATGATGTAGTGTCCTGCAGATAATTAACACAATAAAATGCTGTTAATTTCACAGTGTCATTAAAAAATTTGCCAGTTTAAATTAGAAAGTGATTAACCCTCTGAGCAAGGCAATGACATTTCCATTCCCAGTCTGTGAATTAAATTTGCAAGATTTCTTTTTTTGCTTTGAACGTGAAATACTCCACTGATGTTGTCCTTTAGTTTTCCACCCTCCCATTCTGTCCAGTAAGGAAATTCATGGGCTAAACTGTCTGAATTCATTACTATTTCACACAGCTAAGCCAAGCTCATACCACAGGCATGGATGTGATAGTTACTAAAGTCTCTCTAAAAGAAAAAAAGAACTAATAATCCCTGATAAGCAGAAGTTCACTGAGTAATGAACTTCTTGTTGGTGCATGTAAGAGAGAAAGGTTTTTCCATTAATGAGGTGTCTCCAGAAAGATTTTCATTCTGTATAATGACAGCAAATCCTTAACCTTTTGCCTGGACACTACTTTATCCATTTACTGTATCTACTTCTTCCACAACCTGCTTTAATTAATACCTTAAAACAGGAATAAACTCATTAAAAGAATAGATTTATTGCACAGTAATTTAAATACTCTAACTAAAGCGAAATCCTCTTAAAGAATGCTTAATGAGGGGACAGAACCAAAAACGAATGGAAACTCAGGTCAGCCATAGGATGGTCCAACACATTAAAGCAACCCTTCACTGAATAAATTTAATGCATGAATTTACATGGCTGTTAAAAGTATGGTTGATTAGGCACACCCCCTAAAAAAATTCAAGATACATGAATAAATTAGCAATGTACAAAGACTATACTTTAACGGAGAAAATGTTTCCAAGGTACATAAGTTTAATTGACAAATCCTGTTAACTAATAATGAGATTTAGGCTCAAACACTGCTAAAATTTAATTAGAAATAAAATCCTAAATAGTATCCTGTAGCTTTACCATATGTTCCATATGTTCAGGGTTCTTCTTATTATAAGGAAATACCTCCCCTGGAAAACTTGTTTCAGCAGACAAGGGAAAAAAAAATATTAATGCAGTACATTCTCCATACCACCCTTGCCTTTCAGTTACATCATTCCCCAAATGACACCCATGCTCAGAGTGCAGTGACCACGCAAAGATTTTGACAAAGCCATTGATTGCTGGATTTTTTGGTAGGTACCAAATCATCGATGAGCTTGATGCCTTCGTAATATCTCACTGGATCCTGTTCCAGGTGAAGTCTGAGCCACTGTCAACACTCGGGGATCAGAAACTCAGCTTGAGTCATCTAAATCAGAATGAAGCAGCCTCCTACAGTGCACTGATAGCCACCTACACACAAGTGCAGAATCTAGACCAGACTCAGAAGCAGAACAAGACTTCATCTTTGTTTTTTCTGCAGAGAGATGGGGTGACATTTAAAGTAAAGAGTATAATAATTTTTCATATCATCTGGATTTGTCTCTTTAAAAGAAGTTTTTATAGAAAATCACCTGTGATGCAACTATTTAATAAGTTATTGTACCAATTTATAGAAAATATATAAGCCTGGATTCTCTAATGCGTTTTATGTAAGTCAAATAATTGTTTCTCAATTACTTAGGGTACTGAAAGAAAATAGTAGTTGTCTTCCTTCTTTATCTACCAATACCCACTTCAGGCCTTGTGATGTCATATGCTCCAACAAATTCACCAACGGAGGTAGCAGCAGCTGCAGTATTTGTAAGAGAACAGAAGGCCTGAAGCCAGAGAAGAGTTCAGCTTTAGCTAGTCCAGAGGAAAATTTGAACAGTAGACACAAAGGGGAGGAATGATTAATTTTGGTTTGTCATGATAAAGATGCCAGCACCAAAATCCATTTTTAAGGGAGCATCTAGAAACACTCTGTCCATTTCTGCAGAGCAGCCTCTCTAGAGAAGTCTGCTCATCAGCTTGCATTTAGGGGACATTCAGACACAATCAGAGAAGGCACTAAGCCACCTGCTACTAACAGGTAGCAGGAGGTAACAATCCCCTGCCTCTTTCAGATGTACATTTTGAGTAGTTCATCTCTTCCGTTTCTTCAGCAACCCATTTTTTTCTCCCCAAAGAACCAAAGATCTGACCTTCTTCTACACAAAGTCCTTCCCGGGTTTCTGATTGTGCCTTTCTAACACCCACTCAAAATTTACTTACAGACCAGGGACTACTGCTCCCCTGGCACACACTGGCAGTTATTTCCTGGAAGAAGAGACATAGTCCCATTTCTGCACCAGCCCAAGACTACTTCTGTAGGGAAAAGAATTCTCCTACAGCAATTCTACAGCACAACCAATTCACTGGTTTTCATATAAAGATAGATTTATAGAAAAACAATCACTTTATACTTCCCCAAATTTCTTGGGCAGAAAAAAAAAAAATCTGGTTTTGTTAACTTATTAAATTATCTGTTTTCATATTGGGAGATTAAAAAGAAAAACAAAGGAAAAGAAATGTTTGGAAGCCACCATATACAAAATAAGAAAGGTGTAAAGTGTGGAGAGGAAAGGTAGTAAAAAAAACCCCTTCCACACAACTATCAGGTTGACAGATGTTAAGGCAGAGAACTGACAGTAGTTGCTCTTGAATGAGTATTCAACAGCACTACAAATCTGAGCAATACAGAAATTTTCTTTACAAATATTGTCAACATAAATCTTTTCCAAAAACCCCCAATGACATGCTTTTCTCCTTCGTGCACAATGGTTTTATATTACTGTAGAAATGTTATGGGTAGCACCTGCTACATATAACATTGCAAAATAGTTTGTATACTTGTCTTTGCAGATTCATGACTTCCTGGACCATTCATTTTTGGGACCAGCAGTTTTTTGCAGTTTTTACCTCTGCCTGAAAGTAAGTACCTTTTAGAGTCCCCTGCAGCTATTTTTTTTAGTTGAATGTGGTTGAAAAATAGTAATTCACATTCTCATTTAAAATCATGACTGTTCTCTTTTTTAATATGAAACAAAATACAGAGTTCAGATCTCTGAAATTTGAAAACCAAGGTTCGACAAGAGTTTGAAACTCTACATTTTATAGCTGTGAGAGACAAAAAATTGTGGAGCATCTGGACTGAGAGCTGTTAATATCACTGAGAGAAGTGGACGAGCATTTGGATACAGAGTTCTTTCACTGAAGCAGACAAACAGTCAAATCCCTAATGAAGCACTCTAGCTCTGCATCAACTCAGAGTGACCTGTGGCTATCCCACAATTTGCTGAGGCTATTATATGACAAATATGACAAGTTGGCAGTGCTGCTGGAAGTGGACCAAAACACTCTCTTTTCTTGGCTGCTGGTTCCTGTCTTCCTAGGTAGCAAGTCAGATCACCTGTTGAAAAGCAGGGATTTGTTTTTATAAATATCTGCTCACCTTCAAGGCATGAGTAAGAAGTTGAGGTGAGGAGGAAGATGGGATTTCAGAGGCAGCATCAGCTTAGCTTGATCAATGTATCTGTGAAGTTACAACTTGATTTCAGTAGACTACTTATCCATGAAATGCAGATTGAAGAAACTGGGTTTGACATTTTAAAATTATTTAAAGCAGTCTGAACTTCATGATTTCAGCTAAGGCTACCCTGCATGCAGCTGTAACATTGAGTGACGCCTTTTCATCTGTATTCTTTCACCTATGCAATGGCTTTTAAGGTTCTCCTTCTCATCAAAAATCTTTTGCTTCCTGATTTTAGGAGCTTCACAGTTAGGAATTTTGCAATGAAGTCTCAAAAATGGCTAAATATAATTAATCTTTAATGGTATATCAGTTTAAAAGCTCTGACCAAAGCTTTAAAAACTGGATACCAGATAGCAAGACTTCAAAATCTTAGTGTAGGCACTCAGTAATTGCTTTGATATTCAAAAGTCCTAGGTCCTAGAGAAATCACTGAGAAAATGCATGGTGCATAACTATTTCTGAATGTAGATTATTTATTTGTTTTATCATATGAAGACTTCATGGATAGAGTGTAATGTGTGTGGAGATTTCATGAGGTATACTTTTGCTCTTCTATAAAAGGATCTAAAAGCTAAGAAAATGAAATTTTATATTTTACAATGAAACTGTAAAATTGAAAAACTGGTTCTGATAGAAATGGTGTAAAACTTGACTTTTGGATGCAATTTATTTTCAGTCTCATTCAGCTGATGCATTTCTACAGCTTACTGATATGGTCAGGATATCTTTTGGACTTTACAGTTCCAGCTTCTTTTTACAGATGCTAAAATTAACTAAAATTGCTGTGCTAACACCTCAGACAAAAAAACATGGATTTTCTGGGTAGAACTATAACTGAATAATAGGGCATGGCTGTAATAATTTAGAAATTTCCATCCCAACTACCAAAATCAAAATAAATATTGGTTATTCATTCTCAGGAAGGAGTGCACATGAGTTAAGTGATATCCCTAGATTTCAAATTAGTGCAGCCTAAGGCAAAACTTTGCAAAGATTACAAAATTGAGTTTCATATGACCGTGAACCTGCTGTTAGTCTGGGGCTATCCCACCCTTTCCTACAACACAAGCCTTGATTATATCTGCATCCTATTTCTTACTCCCCTGCCCTATGGGCATCTTGCTAACACATCTTGTAAGCTGTGTAAAAAGGTATTTCACATCCTGTCAGTCTTTCTCTTAAAATTGTTCTCCACAGATATTTTCTTGTGCTGTTAATGGCAAAGTTGATGAGGGTTCAGCTGCTGGTGTCCCCTGCCCTGTAGATGTGTGATCTTCATGGTGAGAACCATCACGGAAACAGCAGAATTGATATCTACTCTCCTTGTTCCCTGAGACCCTGAAAGAAGGGATGGCCTTTGCTCTTCTCCTTCCATTGCCTCTATTTGCTGTAGGTCACTAGTGAAGCAGAGCCCAATACTGCCATTCTGTTGCTCTGTCCTGTTGGAATAAAGGAATTTGCAGTCCTCTAAAATCAGAATTGACCATTGAAGGATGTGAAGCATGGAGTGGCAGAGTCTGTTCAAGGCCCTTTGCCACAAGCCAGTCAGCTTCTGCACAGCATGTCACCTCCTTGAGGTGCATATTCAGGTTAGATAATCTGCCTGTGTGCTTTTCTTTCTCTGGAGTTCCTGTGAATGTGAGGACATTCTCCCACAACATCTTGCTCTCTGAATTAGAGAGAAGGATTTGATGGGTGGACTGTTAGGTGGATAAGGAATGGCTTGGACGGTTGTATCCAGAGGGTAGTGGCCAATTGCTCAGAATCCTGATGGACATCAGCGATAAATGGTGTCCCTCAGGGGTCCAAACAGCAACTAGTGTTATTTAATATCTTCATCAGTGAAGATGACAAAGGGAACAAGTGCACCCTCAGCAAATTTGCTAATGATACCAACCTGAGTGATGCAGCTGACACACCTGAAAGACAGGATGCCATCCAGAGAGACCTGAACAAGATTGAGAAGTGAGCCATGGGAATCTCATGAAGTTTAACAAGACCAGGGTTCTGCACCTGGGTCAGGGCAACCCTGGTATCAACACAGGGTGAGTGATGAACAGATTCAGAGAAGCCCTGACAAGAAGGACTTGGGAATGCTGGTGGATGAGAAGTGGGACGTGACCCAGCAATGTGCACTGGCAGCCCAGACAGCCAATTGTGTCCTGGGCTGCATCCAAAGCAGTGTGGGCAGCAGGGTGAGGGAGGGGATTCTGCCCCTCTGCTCTGCTCTGGTGAGACCCCACCTGCAGTGCTGCATCCAGCTCTGGGGCCCCAGCACAGGGGGGACATGGACCTGTTGGAGTGAGTCCAGAGGAGGCCACAAAAATAATTAGAGGGATGGAGAACCTCTCCTACGAGGAGAGGCTGGGAGAATTGGGACTGAATAAGAGAAGGCTCTGGGGAGACCTAATTTTTGCCCTCCCAGTCTCTGAAAGGAGCCTGTAAGAAAGATGGAGAGAGACTTCTTACAAGAGCATGTAGTGACAGGACAAGGGGGAATAGCTTCAGATAAAAAGAGGGTATGTTTAGATGAGGAAGAAGTCCTTTACCATGAGGGTGGTGAGCCACAGGAACAGGTTGCCAGGGAAGTTATGGATGTCCCATCTCTGAAAGTGTTCAAGACAAGGCTGAATGGGGCTCTGAGAAACCTGGTCTTGCGGAAGGCATCCATGCCTGTGACAGGGGATTGGAACGACATGATCTTTAAGGTCCCTTCCAACCCAAGCCTTACTGATTCTAAGATTCCATGATTCACCTATACAAACATATTCAGATTCAGGATGAGGCTAACTTTAGTCAGATTAGCTGTTTTCTCAAACGATTCCTCTTCTTGAAGATATTCCAATATCTCCAGTGTTGACAAGGTTGCCACAATTTTTATTTGCCCTTTGCACACATACTGCTGTAGACATTTTGGCATTTTGGGTAAACAGAGAAAGGCTCTTTGTTTTGGCAAAACAGAGGAATCATAGTGCTCCAATTTGGAATTAGGATAATTAGATTAGATAAGAAAGTCTGCATAAATATTTCAAGACTACTGCCCATCATTGTTTTGAGAACTCAACCCTTAATCATTTAGTTGTGATTTTTTTCCAGACAAGATATTATACCATTAGATATGGTGTAATTTCTTCACATCTGTTAAATGAACATAGAAAGAACAAATGCTTTTAGACAGATAGCTCTTAACAACAGTTTGTGAAGATCTCGCTCATATCCTGATTTCAGGAATGGTTCACTGAAACTTCAAAGTTCATTGAAGTTGGTCTTACTGATACTCATTTTGTAATGAATATGACAACTCTTAGCAAACATTCATAGAAATCTTGGGGGTAACTTTCCTAATATATTATTCCTCATCACTAAGGAAAATATCATTCATCTATGTTGTGAGCAGTACATTAAATGAGCTAAGAAGTTCTTGGCAGTGCATTCTGAAATGAGTGAACCAATAGAAAAAATACTTTGGCTTGATAATTGCTTCTCCTTCTCCATTATGGGCAAAAAATTCAATGCTTATATTTAAGTCAATAAATGCTGCATGTCAATACCTTCATTAGTGATTTCTGAAGGCTTTGTTCACTCTTTCATTCTTCTCTTCTTACATTTACCAACAAAGGTGCAAAATGTATACTCTGAAATACTATAGCTCTTATTTTGTTGCCATTGGCAATGAGATTCTTGTGTTAAAATGGTAGAGATTGGTAACCGTGGATCTAATACTGGAAGAAAATTAATCCAGTGAAGAAGTCGGGACAAACTGGGGGTGTTCAAAAATACTAAAAAATGTACATTGTTCTTTCAGCATTTGGAGATTAATGCTGACTTTCCTAAGGAAAACTTATCAAATTACTGCAAAATATTATTTTCCTATCTTAGTAAATTCCATTCCTCCATAAGTATGATGTCTCATTTTATTGTGACATATGTTGCTTCACCATTTGAGAAATTTAGCTACAAAATAATCTTAAAGTTTATGCATAATTTCACACCTTATCATTCAGTTCATTTTCTTCTAATATAACTAAATACCACACTTGTGAACAGAGAATGAGTCAGTGATTAACAGGTATTTGCTAGTACCTCATGGATCAGCTGGCATGAATTGCCAGACTGTGATGTTCCACCACTGTTTACTTTTTTGTCAGCACCAAAAGACATGGACTAGTCATGTCTTGTTCTATATTCATGCCATGCAGTCCATGCTTTGAATTTCTAAGCTCATATTTTAATCACTCTAGCATGAAAATTAAACTTGGCTTTAAGTCCAGTTACAAGAGCACTAACATTTATAACAATAGATTTCTTGCAGAATATTTAAAACACTGCAGTTTGTTTAAAAATCAACAAGCTTCCACAAAGGCTAAAATAATTTAGCTAAATAGGAAGTGTTACATATCACATTGATATTTACGAGAAGTTCAGTACTTCATTTAAATTTCTCTTAACACACTTGACTTAGTGATTTTATATCAATATATTGAGCACTTAATTTCCTCAGGAAGATAAGAGTTTATTCCAAAGGACTTCTCACTGGAATAAAGAAAATACTGCTGATGGATGACATGCAGCAAGAAAGTTGTGACTGGCCTGTGGAGCCAATTATCTACTTCTAATTCACCAGCACTTTGACATTTTTTTGGTAAGTATTTTATGGTTTCATGCTTGAGTGACTATATCAGGTGTGAGTGTATAAAGTGGTGGTGGTATTATTATTACTATTATTATTATTATTATCATCATTATAATTATTATCATTATTATTTTGAAAGGAAGAAATTTAAAATGGGCTGGAAGAAGAGGTGACTTAAGGTACACAATCCTACGAAACTCTTCTGCAAGCACTTAACTTTAGAGGTCACTTTTTTTTAGTAAATAGGACCACTCATGGGTCTGTTTTCTGTGCTTTGCTCAATCACTATTCAATTCTATTAAATTATTAACTTAATTAAATTCTGTTAATTATTTAATCAGCATTAATTATGTTAATAGTATTTGACATGCAGTTATAGAAAAAACAGGCATAGATTTGTATTCTTATGAAATTTTATCTTAGCCTCCTAAATGTACTATAAGAACTAAAAATATAGAACTGTAGACTATTAAACAACAGTCTTAAAATAAAATAAAACTGGAATGTATGTGAAGTGTGCAGCACAAATTAAAGCACCAACATCTGAATGTAGCAGGTGCCACTCACTGTGAGTAACAGTGGAATAGGTATTAGTTTCACAGCCCACAAAGCTAAGAGGCTACAGTTTGTGGGCACTTGAAAGCTACTCCTCCATTTCATATTTGCTCATCTGTTAATTCTGAATTACTTAACCCCTTGGCAGAACCTACCCAGCCACACAACCATTATTAAAGGCCTGATTTTTCCCAGACGTCAAAATATTTTTTGCTCTTACTTCTCTGCATGCTTGATACCTAAAGCCATAGCAAATTTGAATAATCAGTTACATGTGGGAGTATTTTTATCAAAAAACAAGAAAGGAACTTTTAAGGTTTAACAACATTAAACCTTAAAAGTGCATACTGTGGGAGCCATAAATTTTGAGTTAATTATTGCTCTGATGAGGTAAGGCTGTCCACCTCTAAAGGCAAGAAGGTGTACAACATGATCAACAGACCAAAAGCAAATATGGTAAAATCAAAGCATAGGCTACTGTATGCTTTTCACATTTATCAGGGAGACAAAGATCATCTTTACTGGGGAAGAAAGGGTATAGTAAGAACCAAAATCTCTTGAGCAAATGCAGAGCCAGGGTCGGGCTGAGGAAAACACATATATAAAAAAGAAGGCCATTGCAGACCACTCCACTCTCATAAAAAAAAAAACTCTTTACATGTGACAAATCCCATTTTAGCAGCCAAATGACCAAAACCAGTAAAAAAATTATAATAAGAAAAAATAAAAGACGAAGGAAGTATGCTAAACTAGAAAGTCAATCCATGAACATGACTATTACACAGCATTTTACAAGTGAGTTAGGCAAAAGAATTGTTCACCTCCAGCTTCAGGTAAAAAAAAATAGAAAGTGAAAGGAATATACGAGAAGTTCATGAGCCTATAACAAGTCATGGATTTCCATTTTGGCAGCTGGCTCAAGGTCTCGAGAAATATTAGTGTATGCTACTTAGCAAAAGGAATTTGTAACTCTCTCATTGAAGATGGATGAGGTTGTGAGGCCTGTGCTTTGCCTTCCCGAGTCAAATTTCACACTGTTCAAACTTTTTCAAGATGTACCAGCTTGTGTTGTGTAACCCATTACCAGCAGCAGGCGCTTCAAGTTACCACTGCAGCAGCAGCAAAGGCTAGTGCCTCAAATCAGAAGCAACAAAGAAGAGTTTCATTAATTCCTTTAATGTTCCTTCTACACAAAAATGCATTTCCTTAATATATATTTCAAAAAATGGATTTGACAAGACAGCGTTTGCTGCAAAGCTCAAATTGTCACGAAATTTACATTATAAAGGTTGACAATATGATCATTATATTTAAAACCTCTTGAACAAGATCCTTTCCACACTGATGTCAAATTACTTGAATTCAAGCAGTGTTACGGCCCATCCTGATGTTCTGTAGGGATATTTGCAAAGAAAATCAATCTATTCTGACGAAATTTATTCTCTTGTGGCACTCTCAAAATTCATATTGCAGGAGTTAAGCGTAGAACTTCTTTTGCATTTGCCACATTTTGTAAACACTGCAAAGATTGAAACAATGTTAATAATGGCCAAAAGAATTTATCAGTACCTACATGATAGAGGTGGTGTTAACTCTGCCTTTTCTTCAGATGTCAGTATGGACCAGTCTATGTGAATAAGAAAAGTATTTTATCCGTCTACAATTTAACAGCTGTGCAGAAATGAATGAACATATATATGATGATAGAGCATGGAAGTTTCACTCATTTTACATTTCCACAATGTTTCCATTTTTTGTAATTTTAACATCTGTCTTGTAACATTTGGTGATTTTCTTAACATTTCAGGTCTGAAATCATGAGTTTATGGGTGGTTCCAAGTAGCATTCTATTCTCTATTTTAGGGGGGGGGAAAAAAGGAAAAAAGGACAGAGGTGATGCTAGATCTCACTGAATGTGGCTGTCTTGGTTCTGGCCAGGGCAGGGTTAGTTTTTGCAGTAGCCAGGAGGGGGCATGTCTAGGACACAGAGGTTATTCTATACTACTTAATGTCATTTCCAGGGGGCAGGGAGAAGGGAGTCTTTTCCGGGGACAAGGGGTTCCTTCCATTTGAGTTTCCTTCCCTGGTGGAAGGAGCCGTTATCTATTATTGTGTGTTTTTTTTCTGTGTGAATCATTCCTCTTCTTACACCTTTTGGTATTAATATTGTTGCTGTTCATTTTCTTATCTCATTGCTGTTTATGGTAATTTGTTCTAATCCCAACCTGTGATCTTTGTCCTTTGTGGCTCCAGCTGGAGGCAGGGGAGGGAGAGCAGTGTGTGTTTCTTCTGTGGGAGTACTAAACTGAAGACTACAATTCCTAAACCACAACAGTGGCTATCTTCAACTGCATGAGATAACATTTTCTGAAAGTCAAAATACAAATGTAAATAATACCGCTCTTTTTTTCATTTTATATATGAGTAAAACATAAGACATTTCAGGATCTGTCCCAATATTTGTCCCATCAATTAATGCTTAATTGCTTGTACCACTGGGATTTGCACCCAAAAATAGACTGTGTTATTCTAAGCTGAATAGATCTTCCTGTAACAAATCATGAACTATGAACATATCTGTAGCAGATGTTAACCTAAGCAAGAACTGAAGACCATAACAAAAGGTAAACAGAACATAATCAGTTCCTTTAAGATAACTATAAAAACAAGGAACAAATATTTTTTTAAAGCATTAGAAACTTAGTTAAGATCTTCTACTGAATTCTAGTAGAGAAAACACAGTCCTGAGCAATTCAGATGTCCAAGAAAGATGAAACATTCCAAAATGAAAACACATATTAAAAAATTATTACCCTAAGTAAAGCCAATAAAGCCCCTTCAAATAAAGAATCAAACAATCACAGAGACAATTAGGTTGGAAAAGACCTCTAAGATCGTCAAGTCCAGCCTATGACCAAACACGACCTTGTTAACTAGACCATGGCACTGAGTGCCACATCCAGTCTTCCCTTAAACACCTCCAGGGACAGTGACTGCACCAACTCCCTGAGCAGCCCATTCCAATGCCCAGTCAGAGAAATATGAATATAGAGGAATATGATAAAATTATCAGTACATACTAATGTCTAGAATCATTTCAATTAATGATATGAGGAGAAAAAAACATCCAGAAGGACAAAACCTCATGCACCTTTACCTCCATCAACAACTGAATCAACTAATCTGTTAATTGCAAAATGGAGAACAACACCTCTATACACATACAGTCTGTAGGATGTGATAACATCCAATACAACCAGGAAATATTTGAGTTGAGGAGAGGCTTATACATGAAAACTGGGAAATTACAAGACAAGACATTTCTGAATCTAGTGAACAGAAACCACGGCATGTCAGCTGGAGAAGGCATGGTAGGACAAATGCAATTGTGATGGATTAATCACTATGAGAACAGTGAGATAAAAGTCTTCCACTATCTTGGACTTATTTTTCAGCCCTTGTTGAGGAAAAGGATGATGTTCTCCTGCTTTTGAGATGTGCAATTCCAGAAATCCGTAATTTAAACTTTTCTATAACAATGAATTTATTGCCACTGCAAGTAACATTTATCTAAATCAGGACATTAGAAAAGCTGCTATGCAGTTACACTACTTTTTGGTTTTTATACCACAGATTATTAGTTAGTCTTAATACAATAACCCCATTTTACTCTGATACAGCACTTCTTGCAAGGATGTTGCAAATAAGAACTCTTTTATATCTCATCATGGCGTGCCTTGAGACTTGTGCTGCCATCACAGGCAGCAAAAAAAGAGGTGGGTTGGTTGCTATAGGATTTCTCATACAACCTCATCAATTCCTTATTTTTCCAAGAAAAAGACTCACCATGGTATTTCTCATCAGTCTATTAGTTTATGCCTTTTCTTTAATTCTTGTTTTACCTGAAAATTCACATGTACTTAAAGCAGGCATTGTGTTATTCTTTAGGATTCCACATTTTTTCAGTTGTAGTCTGTCCTGCTGTCTAGTTGCCCTCTCCTAACAATTTTTATACCCTTCTGTCAAATATAATTGAAACTGATCAGCAGGATTGAGTCTGAAGGCACTTAGGTTCCTACAGGTGTCACGAAAATTGACATCTGGACAGAGAAAGACCTTATCATTTCCTGAGGTAAAGGATGAAGCACAGGCAAAATTTTTCTTCTTCCATTTTGTAAGCCAGTCAGCACACACACAGCCGAAGCAGTCACAGTAAGTAATGCCTTTGCCAAGTACTGTGTTTGACCTCATTGCAGGAACTGGGTAGAAATCTAACTAACCTTACCTACGATATCAGTAATCACTTCCTACCTCTCAATTTCCCTGAGTTCTGTGGAGCTTGCTCCCTCAGAGACACAGGCGCAAGATGTTGCCAATGTGCTGTCAAAAAGACCCATTGCTCTCTGAAACACAGAACAGGCAGGCATACAGGTTCTCCAGCAAATTACCCCACCAAACAAAGATGTGAGAACACAGTTTGTCCCACATCAGCAAATCCCCTGTTTAAACCTATTAAGAGCCCTGGACCCCATGCAATTTTCGAAAGCCAAAAACTGCTGATCATTTGTTCTGTGGTTTCTTGTCTTCATTTTATGTGTGTTCTCTAATTCTTATCAGAAAAACAGCCCTGATTTTTTATCACATTTCAAACTTGGAAATCACTTTTAACCATTATTATACTCAGTTAAGCCACACCTGATTCTGCTTCCAGTTAGAATGCTAATTTGCTAGAGCTTGACCCATGTCAACATGCTGTGTTTATTTAAAAATTCTTGTAATCACCAGGACTGGATTTTGATCCCTCCTTCCCAATATCGCTAAAAAATTATAAGCTGACAGTTCACTAAACACCTGACTTGTTTCAACACTTCTTTCAGCACACTTCATTTTTAATATACTGCCATTGTAAGTGTCTTTTTCCTACCCTGTTCTATACACGATGAGGTCAGGTCAATGAACAGCTGAAGCCTCTTTTTTGTTTTCCCCCTGAGTCAGTAATAATGAATGTATTGTTTGTGAAAGGTTTAGAGCTGATAGCAAAAATAGAGGTAGCACTAATCTGGCCTTTGGCTGTCAGAGCAACTTGATTCTGAATTCATTGTGAGGGGGTGAGAACCACCATCTCCTGGGTAATAATTCAATCCTATCTTTCTGTTCATTGAGCCCATAGACTTCCTTTGCCACATTAATTCCACTTGAACTATAATAACCTCCTGGCTGGCAACTGCTATTGATAAATCACAAGAGAAACTGGCAAACTGACATTGGAGGTGGACAAGCAATTGTGCACAATAGAAAAATTCAAAATGAAGTGTGATCAATAACTAGCATTGTCAGAAAAAGAAAAGTATAGCTTTTTTTCTCATTTTAGACAGATTAAGACATTTTACAAGCACTCAGACTACTGGAGATTTTGAATACCCAGTACTATTTTACTTCAGGCAGAATTTTTCAATCAACTTTTAGTTAATTAAATATGAAACAATCCAAATTACATTAACCAATGCCTGCTTTCACTCCAGTTCACAGTATCATCATAATACTTTGTTCTTCTGTCTCTTTATCTATTTTTGCAGGGTTTTATGCTTCACTCATGCAGGAGCTCTCAAGAACCTGCCCTGGAGGATGCCCACTGTATTCAGTGAGTCCCTGAATGATAACAATCAGACTGTCAGGAATGAAATCATCTGTGGCTACTTATTTATTGGAGGAAAAATGAACCTTGCAACCTACTTGTCCATAACTAGAGCACATAACTGTCTATTGTCATTACATGCCATCCTCACCTTCACCTCATTTTAAATTTCCTGTTGCATTTTATATGCTGCATCTTTTCCCCAGTGGCTCTGATCTTCAAAAACTCACAGGTCTGTATAACTTCATTTATGCAAGCAATCTAACCAAAATCAAAAGGACTATAGGCAGCTAATGAAAATACACATGGTTTATAAACCCATGAGAGACAATGGACTTAACGATCTCTTCAAGAGTGGATTTTATCTTGTAAAATGCTCATGGCTCACACAATTCCAGGATAACACAAACCTCGGTGAGGAACTTGTTCATAATTGATAAGGCTGATCAATATTTGGCAATTCCCCCTGTGAAGTGCATCTAGGTTCACATTCAAATTTATAAACAAAACTACAAAAAAATAAACACTGCTTTAAAAAGGCAAGCACCTGGGATTAGTACTTAAAAAAGGAAAACAGATTAGGTGGTTGATATTTTCAATTAAAATTTAAGATGGATGTTTCCCCTAGTAACAAGGCACATACATTCCATTTGAAAGAAAGTAATTTGAGTTTCTGTTTTCATTTTTTTCTTTAGTACAACTAGGAAAACAAATATTTTTTAAACAATTTCATTTTGTTTTGAAACTTTCTGTGCTAAACAGGAACATTTCCTACAACCTGTGCTGATTACCTTCCATTTTGCATATGCCCTTTTATTTACAATTACAAAATGTACTGAGGTAGTCAAGTGAAGTACACATTTCACCTTGAATGTGTTTTTGTCAAGGCTCGTTTTTGCCACAATATAATACCTTGCTTCAATTACTCTGAAAGTTTTATATTTTGTGCTTGCTAGCCATCTGTATTTTTTTTTTTTTTTTTTTTTTTTAATCCTCCCCTCCCCAGTCTTTCTTTTCCAATTCTCAGTGGATCTCAGAATATCAGAGTAGTTAGGATTGGAAGGGACCTCTGGAGATCATCCAGTCCAACCTCCCCTGCCAAGGCAGGGTCACCTGGAGCAGGTTACACAGGAATGTGCCCAGGTGGGTTTTGAATGTCTCCAGAGAGGAGGAGTCCACGACCTCTCCGGGCAGCTGTTCCAGTGCTCTGACACCCTCAGTGTAAACAAATTCTTACTCGTGTTGAGGTGGAACTTGTGTTTTAGTTCAGGGCCATTGCTCCTTGTCCTGTTGTGGGGCACCACTGAAAAGTCTGTCACCATGCTCCTGACACCCACTTTTGAGATATTTCTATGTATTGATGAGATCCCCTCTCAGTCTTCTCCAGACTAAACAGGTCCAGCTCCCACAGTCTCTCCTCATAAGAGAGATGCTCCAGACCCCTGATCATCTTTGTGACCCCCCCTCCACTGGACCCTCTCCTGTAGCTCCTTTTCTCTCTTGTGCTGAGGAGCCCAGAACTGGACACAGCACTCCAGGTGTGGCCTCACTAGGGCCGAGTAGAGGGGGAGGATCACCTCCCTCGACCTGCTGGCCACACCCTTCCCAATGCACCCCAGGATGACCCTGGCCCTCCTGGCCACAAGGGCACTGCCGGCTCATGGACAGCTTGTGATCCACCAAGAGTCCCAGGTCCTTCTCCACAGGGCTGCTCTGTGGGAGGTCAGCCCCAGCCGGTGCTGGCACTTGGGGCTGTTCCTCCCCAGGTGCAGGACCTGACACCTGCGCTTGCTGAAACTCCACCCAACTCTCCAGCTTTACAAGGCCCTGCTGAATGACAGCACAGCCTTCAGGTGTATCAACCACACCCCTCAGTTTTGTAGGACTCATAGGTAAGAATTTCATTCAGGAACATGAGCTGCTATGACAGAGGTCACCTAAATACCTTAAAGAGTGTCTCAAAGCTGCCACATCTGTAATGTGAGGATGACTGTATCAGAGAAGCCCTCCTGTGTACACTGATGGCCACATGGGACCAGTGGGACATGGCACGCAGAACTTCACACTGGGTAACTCACGGAGATTAGAAAGATAAAGCAGGGTGTGTTGAGAGATCAACTGTGATGAATAAAGGCAAAAAAAAAAAAAAAAGAATAGGATGAATACTTTCACTCCACTGGGAAGATGAGAACTACTTAATATGTTGGTGGGCATCCCTAGAATGGATTTTTAATCAACAATTCTCATTTACTGGAAGAGTGAGCCTATGAACAGACTAATACTACTGAGTGACATTATGGGCCATTCATCTGCTTAACTTGTCTGAAAATTTGAGCCACCAGTGAAGGATTATTATTGATTTTCAGGCTGTCTTTGTTAAATGCCTGATATACTGTATCACTCTCTTATTCCACTCTCCCTCCATTGTCACTGATATTAAAATGAAACCCACCTATTATCAAATCAATCATGCCTGATAAAACTACTCAGAGTAAAATGATGTGCATCATATTTACCCACTGAGATTGAAAGGTAGAATTTCAATCACTCAGGAAATGTGCATTTTATTTATTTATTTATTGCTTTTGATAAACTGGGAACTACTGCAGCAATTAATTACAGCTGTTTAACAGACTCTATATGAGGCAGGAACTATTGTGCTGTGGTTGAGATGTTGAACTGAGATGAAGAGTTGTCATTTATGCTTCTGGTTTTGGCAAAGGCTTCTCTTATAACTTTAGGAAAAGTGATCAATTTCTCTGGACCACAGCTCTGGCAATAAAAAATTAGCTACAAATTTTTTGTATATTAAAAACTAAGGACAAAGCACCACTTTTCATGTGTAGGTGACTATGCAGACAGATAAGAAATGGGGTGAGTTGAAAAAGCCACAGTTAAAGAAAGAGGTTGTGTCATAGAAAATAAAAAGAAAAATGTTACAGTATCTGCATGTGTGCCTGGGGTTCACCAGCCAGGAACAATCCCCAGAAATTACCTTAACGGCTGAGGCACAGAGACTGAGACGGTGATTTCACATTGGGAGTCTAATGAGAAATGAATTTCCAGGTCATCAGCACTCCATCATCTTTGGCAGAGTAAAACCTCAGAAAAACAATAGACCCAAAAAGCTTTGTGAGTTTGAAAAAGGAAAGAAAACCTTCTTCCTGGGTTTGCCAATTGGCAAAGACCTAGTCTTGAGCATGAAGGAGCTTATTGGCAGATATAAGAAACAGAAAGGAAAAAGCGCATATTTCATTGAAGACCTATATTTACCCCAAAGGATTTGACTTTTTCAGTCTGTTTCACATGGTCTTAATGTTAAAATCTGAACTTCAGAGTTTTCATACAGTTTGGGTAATCTGAGGACACATGTCCCAAGAGAGGACTTTCTACACTCTCTGAAGAATCAAGGGCAAGAGAACCCAGCAGCAAACTCATGTCTTCTTAGTATATCATGCTACAAATAGGGAGATCTGATGAAAATAAAGCAGTAATGATTGTTACTGATACCCTAGGAATATGTTGTTTTACAAAAAAATTTAAGTCTATTGTTACAAGCAATGCAACTTTCTTTAGAAACCTGTAAAATCACTTGGCAGAACAGTTTGCAACATATCAATTGTATCGGGAGATTTTGTCCTTAGGTTTAGACTTCCCAAAGACTGCTGACATTACCCCCAAATACTTCTTTTCAACTAATCTTTTCAGTAACCTTTTACATTGTCTACATTTGATTTGATTTATCTAGAATTCTGTGATCAAAAAAATGGAAAATATTTTCTCAGCAGCAGACCTTATATGCATTAATTCCTGTAGCCTCTGCAATGAACAAGTTCCCTCAGGTACTTCTCTCCGTTAGCAAAGTTACTTGAACTCTAATGGCATGAATAGGCAGTGCCTATATAAAAAGACATAAGCAAATATATTTTTATGGCCTTTGTTTCTTTTACCCTGCAATACGGTCTGACATGTGGAAGGAGATATCCTCTTATATTGAATTATCTTTTTCCACTTCGATTCACCTAATTTTTCTTACTGTGTTGCTCACTGAAATGAAATACACATGAATTTGTCCCAGTCCCTCTCTGTAGCATAGTAATTTGCCCATAGCTATTTGGAAGAGCATATTTCAATCTTTTACTGAATGGACCATTTCTGAGGTGTTATGGGCTCCTAAATAATAGTTCACTTCAGTTAGCCTGAGAGGAACAAAGGAGGTTGATACGAGGATGTAGGTGAGGTGTATGAAGTTCAGACTAACTGAACTCCATCTAACTCAGCTCCTCCTAGGCTAAACCAGGGGAGGACCGCCAGGGTGCTGAGAGGAACAACTTGTTCCTGATGGTTTTTCATGTTATTTCACGGGAGAATGTGACCCAAAGGCTAGGTAGAAGCATTAGGTCTCTCTTGGATGACCTCTGAGACCAGAACTCATTTACAGAAACGAATATGCGGAGTACAAGGAGTTTATCAAAAAATACAGGTTACCCAGGCAAGTAACTGAGAAGTACTATCATGAATAATTTCAGTACCCAGTCATCTGTACCCTTCTTTTCCTATATAATTCATGTTTTTTATTGTCCAAGAAAAGCAGCTTATTTACAGAATTTACCTAGTTTCTAAACGACTACATGGCTGCATTTTGAGCAGATTACATCTTGGAAGCATTGTAAGGCAAAAGGAGAAACTGGTGGTGCACATGTTGTATTTAAATAGAACTTATATGTTCACTGTGGGTTTATGAATAGTTTTGCTCAGTAAGGGGGAAGAAAAGGTATGAATTCTTACCAGAGCTGGAATAT
>VZTI01010038.1:295787-344978 GCA_013397865.1 Struthidea cinerea
ATATATATATAAATAAATAAAAATTGGTTAAAGTCTCAAAATTATTCTGACTGTATATACTGTCTAGTTATGGCCTCCAAGAGTAAAGAGTTATTTATTTTACACATTTGCAAGAACCCAGCTGATTGATAGAGACAAACTCAAAATTTGTTGGTTAAATACTCTCATCTGCAAGAACTCTGAGACAGTATCCAGTATCTGAAAGTTTACTGTGCTAAATTGCTAGATGCCTAATAACACCTTTTTTTTAGCACAAGAGGTCTGTCCTATTATTATCAAAATGTCTGTAGGAGGGTTTCTTGTGGAGCGTGAGACATTGTGTCTAACAGAAGCAGTAAGAAAAACAAAAATTCAATAATGCTCTTCAATTACCTCTAAATAAAAAAACCAAACAACTAAAAAGCCCTGCAAAAAACAAATAAACACAAACCCCTCCCCCCATAACTAGAGAACCTGGGGATAATGACATTCATTGTAATAGGAGCAAATATTTCAGTTCTTGGTAAGAATTTTTTCCTCTATTAAAATAGAAGCAATATGAAATAAAACGTGAGCAAGCATTTATGCACTTTCTTCATGGCTTTGTATACTACCCCAACAGCTTTTTTTGTAGAAGGTTCAGTGGCAGCATCAGAAGGACCACAGACACCAGGGAGCTGTTCTATTGTGGCAAGACTGGAGTCAAACTTGGGAAGTGACTGAAAATCAGAAGGGAAATGGATGAAATTTCTACTTCAGTGAAAGCAGCCCCTTTCACACTTGTACAATGCCCCGTGCTGCCTTTTTATTCTGGACAGACATTCTGACTGATTTTTTGTAGAATAGGGAAAATCACGGAATGGGAAATTCACACTCTGAATTTTCCTGTGTGTGTGGCTCTGAATATATTTCTTAACCTCTTCTCTCTCCTGTTGCCTCATTTATAATGTTCAGATTTGCAAAGATTTTCAGTGTGTTAATCTTCATTTAACACTGATCAAAGGAACCTCAGAGGGGAAAAAGACAGATTCTCAGATTATGTAAATCAGTATAGCTCTGTTGTTACTCTTGTACAACTGCTGACACTCTAGGGCACAGAGCTCATGAAACACTATGTTTGTAAAAACAATGCCAAACCATGAATTTTGGTACTGCAAAGGATTTAAATAGCCATACAGAAAATGCAGGTCCATAGAAAATAGAAGGAACTGCAGCTAAACTAGCTCACTTTGAATGGTAGCACTTCCACCTTCTCCATATGGAGCACCTGTTACACATAGGTCTGGTGTGCCCCTTTGTGAATAGACCTACACACATGTGGGTTCAACAGCAATGTTTAACTGACAGATGAACAAATAAATAAGCCTCTCCTTATGAAAGAATTTCAACCCTGAATATTTCTGTCTACATGTTACAAACGCATTGAGAAAACTAATAAAGGCATTAATTACATCAGTCCAGAGAGCTCTAGCCATACTAGTATTATGAAGCCATGATACACAAAACACAGCATCACCCTTTCCATCTCCATGCTGAAAGTTGCTTTCCTCTGTAATGACAGGTTGAGAACTACTCAGCTATTCTTTGAGTCAGTTGTAGAAACCAGCAGGATAAGACATTAACAAGCTTAAAAGGTATTACCTGTCTAGCCCTACCAGGAGGTTTATGCTGACTGTAGGGGTTTCACGTATCTCTTATACTTTCATGAGGGAATTAGTTAAAATTGCCATAGTGGAAAGTATTTGATTTAGATTAATCTGGATTTTTCAAGCAGTGGAGACTCATTACTCTGATTGGCTGTTCTACCCATACTGCCCTTAATGCTCTAACTATATACGCAGGAAAAAAGCCTTCAGTTCAAAGCTCTTGATGGGTAAGTAAAATGGATCATTATTATCTTTTCAAGAAACCTTTAAAAGACTTAAAAGAACAAACTGAAAAGTATATTTAAGTGAGATATATACCTCCAGCGTTCAATCTGGGCATACATCAGGTTTTGCCTTCTCAGATGACAAATTTCTCACCTTGAGAGAAAAAGAGTGCTAAATGTTAATCTTTTAACCTAAGAGATAGCCCTGACAATCTTACAGTGCTTGTGTGATTCATGTCTTGTTTCTAGCATGACTGCATTACATGAGGTGGGATGTCCCAGGAATGACTCGGTGAGTGTACCAAAACATGACGCATTTCCATGCTTTTGAACATTCTTAGTGTGGCTCTTCAGGTCTGCCTGCAGATACAAACCAGAGATCTTTCCAGGCATGAAACTGTCAGAGCTATTGATGGGGACACACAGGAAAGCAAGAACTTCAGTGCCAGAAGCCCTCTGTCGCTGTAAGGACAGGATATTCCCAAATCTCTTTTTTCAGAAGCTGGTGTCAATCAGACAAGCTTCATGATAGTGATGCAAGGGTGAGTGCCCAATTATGTTTCAATGTCTAACCTTTCAGCCCTGCAGGCTGCTAAATCCTGGCATGGAGTAAAAATACCTGTTTTGTTCCTTTGGACTGTGGTGTGGGCTCTGTTCTCAAACATCTTAAAGGAACACGCATGTGAAAGGAATAGGCATTTCATGATACCAAAGTCTTTCAAGTGATCTAAAACACTAGATGTTTATCCTTCTTTATGGATTACATGCATTTCTAAGTCATAAGGCATCCATTGATCTTGCTGAGATGGTTTTTAAAAACTATCAGGATTATTAACAGATCAGAGAAAGCTTGACACCACCAGCCAATAATTCTTGCAACTGTATATTTATAAGCTCCCCAACTAATATCTTAATGTTAGAATTATCTCCAATACCATGATTCAGAGGCAGATGATCTGACAGAGGAAGCTACATTTTAAAAGTGCTATCAGAGATAATGTGTGGAGTCTTGACCTGATTCAATTAGAGCTTTGCCCTTATGTTACCCAAGGGCATATTATCCAGCATTTATAAAGACATTGGCTTGGATAAATGAATGAGAAAAAAAGCACTATTGTTTACTCAGCAGGAGATGGACTGTGGAAATGGTTAGATTACCCTCTCAGACACACAATCTTATAACACGTGCATGCACGCAGACATACACACACACACAGAGGCACAACACACATACACAGGCAAGCACATGCATAAAACCCAAACAAAATCTCCTCAAAGTCATCTCCATTACCAAAACATCATATTTTAAATATCAGAGACAGAGTTGGGCATTTTTGATTTTTCTTTTTTTCCTTTGGAGGCAAAAACCTGGCCCATTTTCGGTGGTTTATATACATGTAATTAGCAGTTTAATTTCCTCAGAGGCTAAATTAGCCCTATGAATTTATTTAATAAAGAGTAAGAGTTAGTGCCAGGGCTACGGCTGCGGCTCAGCCTCAGCTCTGCACTGCCCTCTGCTGCCTCCCCAGCTGCGGTCAACCCGACTTCGGGCACCAAACCCCAGCCGGGGAACTGTCCGGAGGAAAGCCTGAGGGGACACCACTCAGCTTAAAACTTCATTTACCGAGGATTCCTACCCTCCCTTTTTTATTTTCCAGTCGTCAAAAATTCAGGAAATATATTCCTACAGCCACGATTTTATTTCCCCCAGCAAACGCCTAGATTATACTCATTACCATATTAGCCTTGTAACAAACTATTTCACACAGGATAATTCAATAATAGATTGCATCATGTGCCTGTACATAGTCCATGAAGCTCGAGAAAATAATGTCACACAAAGCATCATCCATCATGCCTGAAGCAATATGATTACTCACGGTGTGCCTCGTTTTTTGTAAAATCTAATTCAGGGATTATATCATATTCTGCTTAAAAATGTCTTTTAATAGGGGGAAATGAATTCATCTGTTGCAAAGGAGGGAAATTTTCTCTTGGAACAGACTGTGCTGACCACCAACCCTTGTCAGAGAAGTTAATTTGTCAGCTAAGAAATGGCCTGCTGCTCTGATCTGAAAGTCTCACTTTTCTAGATGTCTTACACATCCACCTCCAAAAGTACCTTTTGCATCTAATGAAGTTTATACAGCACCTTTCATCTAAGCAGTCCAAAATGCAGGGCAGGCCTGATTATGTATAAATGATAATAATCCTGGATAACATTAATGGCAAAATTCAAAATTATTAAACCACACAATATGTCAGATTACTGATTCCGAGACATTACTTTCTTTGTTGTTTAAATGCAGCCTCTTCTGGTGTGGAAGATAACACACAGAGCACAGCTATACAAAAAGCAGAATAAAAAAAAATTTAAAAATAAATAAATAAAATCTTATGTAGTATAATTGCAGAGAGAATTTTAAAAGAAGCAGAAGGTAATGAGCCTACTGGAATTTAGCCAGAAATAATAGCCCTTTGTTTCTGGTGTACTTAAGGAACTACAGCTGGCATCACATTGGCTAATAAGAACAGAAGCCTGGCAGGAAATGAGATCAATTAATTTGAAGAATTGTATTCTGACTAGCTAAAGATTCAGGGCCAGACCGCATCTTTAGATCTGCACACTGAGGGACCCTATAGAAACAGAGAGTTAGCTCCTGGCGAACAAAATAGCCAGAACAGTGACATCTAGCACACACGTTCCTGCAGTGTTTTATTGGGCTGGAGCCATGTGTATGGAAAGGCTCCATGAGAAATTGGGAACTGTGATTCCCTTTTCAGCCTTGAGCAGTTTCAAGCAGGTATCAGGGAAATGGTACATGCAGAAGCTGTTTTCTGCATGTGGAGAACTGAGGAAAAAAAGACACAAAGTCATTGTGGAAGAAAAAATTCTTCATGGTTACAGTCTTCTTCTTTTGAAGATACATTAAAAATGAATCTTACCAGTTAACACAAACACAAATCCTGCTGTCTTGATGGAAGACTTTACTCCAGAAAGTACATTTCGCAGGCATTTTCTCATTTCTTGATTTTTGTGGGAAAGTAAGATCTGATCTTCATTAAGGCCAAGTATAAATCAAATAGCTCTGTACATCTCTCTCAAATTTGAAAACCAAAGAAGATGACTTCAAAGACTTGAAACAGCTGGTCCAGAAAATTAATCACCATGATGTCTTAAGAATTTCTCATTTTCCACTGCTGTTACTCAATTCTATCTCTCAGCGTTGTTCTTATGATCTCCCCTCTTTGAGCCTAAGAGCAGGAGGTAGATAGAGTCCCACATTTTCATGGCTGTCATGCTTCTGTAATTTTTTCATCAGTAAGTGAACAACAGAAACTTATTCTCTTTTTAAATGAAGAGATAAATTCTAACTGCTATTTTCCTCATCTCGCACAAATAATTCAAATTCAATGCACTGTTATGCAGCTCCATTATTCTCTCTTCTTTTATAGGAAATTGACCCTTGCCACCTGAACTCTGGATCATTTATGCTTGAAAACAATCCAGGAGCTGAACATTGCAAGGTACAAGAATCTCAGTCATCATATTGGGGAGCAGCCAACAGGTTTCTACGCACTTATGCCCTGAACTTTTTTTGCCAAGTGTCTCAGGAAATGATGCATGCTGAGAGACACTGTGCTGCTTCTGGAAGCGCTGATTCAGTATTGTGAAAGTCAACTTAAAATAGGCAATTTGGCAAGATTGTCAAACAGGGCTATCTGGCTAATGTGTGGCAGGATACTTGAAGGAAGAACATGGAAAATAAATGTCACTCACTTATAACTGCTGTGCGGCCTTGGGAGCAGAATCAATGATAAATGCATTATTGTAAAATGTGGGAGGCACCATCTTGTAAGACATTGTGTACAGAGAGGAAAGGAGGTCAAGGAAAGAAGTAAATTATTTTTGTTGTGCCCCAATGGTTAGCATTACATCTCTGAGGAAACACAGACAGAAGGATCCACTAGATCATCCCAAATCACCTCATCCTATATCAAACACTTTAAAACATCAGCTAGTTAGCTGTATACTGAGTCCATTAATTTTTGTCTGACCAAAGCATAAATTGTATTTTGGCAAAAGCATTAATCACCCTCACTATTAGAAATGTATAAGTTTTTCTGGTTTTAAATTACTTCAGGGTCCAGCCATCAGTTCTTGTTTTGCATTTTGCAAGCAGGACATTGCCTCATAAAGGAGATCCAAGGACCTTGGATCTCTCCTGAAGTGTGGTTACTGAAATGCACAGGGGACAGACACATTCCCTATTGCACACAATTTAAAGATATGCTGCCCCTTCTACTCAAATGGAAACCAAAATACCACTACAACATAAAACTCTTGACAAGTAATTTTCTGAAGTTGGTCAGGAAACTCTTCATTTGCTTGGCTTTTCTGCCACATTTACTTAAGCTTGTACAGTCAAATCATCCTCTAGAAGCACTATTTTAAAATATTCATACACCAGTACAAGAGTTCTTATTTGGCCTTTATTGTTCTGTGTGGTGGCTTTTTAAGGCTTACAGTATTTTAGACAAGACTGGTGCCATGAAAATGTTTTCTCCTACTGCTAATTTACTCTGACAGCTTTTAGAGCTAGGCATTGTCAAGGTAAGTTTCTGCCACGTCACTTCTGTTGATTTTAGCCGGAACCATGCAGCAAAACCCTTGGTGGATTCACCTCAGTAACTCTAGATGTTTGCAAAGTGTGTGTTGGTACGTGCGTGTGCGCATGTGCGTGTGTGTGCGTACACCAGGCTCAGTTCTCCAGGCTCCTTCTGCAGTACCTGCAGAGAAAGCAGCACATATAAGGAGCAGTCTTTCTGACCTATTTAAGCCTCTGCTAAAATGAGATGGACTCAAATATATTCCTCATTCTTCCCACTCACTACATAAGGATGACTCTCTGGGCTGTGGGCTAGACACCCCCTAGCTGTCTAAGGTTAGATGGTGTCACTGCTTCCTTCGCACTTAGGATGACTTACAAACTGCCACAGCCCTACTAGAATCCAACCTTTTTAGGCCACTGTAGCAGGCAAAGAAGTCAGGGATCAGTGACTGGTAAAATCTTCTTTGTTTCATGTGGTGTCATATGGCTGAAACACAGATGTTGATTTTTGCAATATCGTAAGTTTTGCCGTCATCTGCACTTCCCCTGCAGCTCATCTGGACTGGGAGTAGTCCACTATGGGTTGCAAGTCACTGACACTGAGTGGAGTGTGCCAGTGCTTTCAGAGTCCATCAAGGACCCTTATTTTAAAGCAAGGAGGAAGATGGTGAAGAATGTTTTACAAGGCCGAAATGCATTGCACACTGAGAAAAACTACTAGGAAAAGATATCAGTTTCTCAGGATATTTTCATTCCTTAGGAACTGGATTTAGAGGGAGACGAAAGATCACTGGCTCACATAAATCTCTTTCTAAAACTAACAGAGAGGATTGGATCCTGGGGCTGATGGAGGAAGCACTACCTATTATCAGTACTGAAAACATTACAGTCAGATACACTCTTTCACTATCTGTCACCAAAGCTCTTTTGGGTGTTTACTCACATGGGAAAATAAGAAACCTTACCGGCAAGTAATAACCCTTAAACTGGAACTAAATAAGTAAAGGTCCTTAATTTCTGCATCATATCCAATAACAACAAGAATCAACTGTTAGTCACTGCAGGTCAGTAACAAGACTGAATGCAAAGAAATTACTTTGAGTTATTATAGTGTGTGTGTTTCTCACTCAGTGTTCCTTTAAAGCAGGAGTTTTTCTGATTCACACACAGGGTTGTGTTTTATCATGTCAAACTAAAGTGGGTTTGAACTGACCTGCCACAAAACAAGTTCAGTCCAGCATAATCAATGTCTCAAACAATGGATCATTATGTGTACACAATACCATCGCAGGGATCTGGACAGGAAAGTAAAATTACCCAAATTGCCAGTTCGGAAATAAAAATGCACTTTATCAGGTCTTCTTCATTGTTCCCACAGAATATGCACAGCTTATTCTTTTCTCAGGACAGATCCAGAAAGCAGACAGATGAGCCCTGGGTAAAACTCTACAGCAAACTCTTCTAGTTAAATTGTATTCAGGGATTGCCTGCCTCTGCTTCACATGGTACCGCACAAGGCAGCAATGACTGTATTGCTCTGAAGGAGACCATTACCAACAATGGCTGCAACTCTGGCATGGACGAGAAATGGAATTTCATTATAACTGCATTCAAAGGTATTTCAATCAGCACTGATTGCTGTCTCTTTTTAAAGAAAAAAAAAGTGAGCGGATTCAGAGGTTGTGGGAATCACACGCCATGATTTCCTACTCCCTGGTCTTTTTTCTTACAAAAACAGTGCATGCATTCTCCTGCTCATCTTCTGGCAGTGTTACCATGCAGCCTGAAGCATTCAAAAGGCTAGATTTTGTAATATAATCTAAAATAGCTAAAAAACATGTATGTGGGGTTGTTGAGGTAGGGGTGTGGCCCATTTTTTTTTTCAAATCAGCATTAAAACAAGATAAAGAAATTTAGCTGTAGAGACAGGTATCAGCTGGACAGGCTTGGCTTTTTGTCCATAAAATCAATTCATGGTGTTTTCCCCTCTCCTGACGCACTGGTGTGCCTCTTGCCATCTGAGTCACCACATTAGGGAGTGATGTTGGTCAGGCTACTCCTGCCTCTTGCTCTTTAGCCTTTTAGTGTGAAGTGCAAATTGCGATGGCTGTGCTTTGGAGGAAAACATTTTCTTTTCTAGCTGAAATTGGACTGAGAACACAAAAACCCCCCTACTGGAACACATGACAGTGTCTGCCCTTAAACTGGCATAAGTTTAATCGACAAGTGTATGAATTAAAAGAATACTGTAGAGTTCATCTGTAGCCTTTCTAACATTGCCCAGACATACCTGGAGCAAAAAAAAATTTTACAGGACTGGTGTTCAGCCGATAAATATCAGCAAAACACTTTCTGTAGTAGTGACCTTAGATGTAACAACTGTGATAAATCCTGGGATTTTCCTGTTCTTTTCTGGGTAAATAATTCTGAAATACATCCAAAAATAAATGAAAAGAAAAATATGTATATGAAAATTTATACATACCTGTGCTTGGATGCATGTACGTAATTCCAATTTTTAATTGTTTTTTTTAATATATCTCTCTAAAGGCAATGATACCACTTTAGAGGAATGAAAGTCCATAATTATTGTCCTTCCACATAGAAAACTGAAGGTCTGGATATGAGAAAACATGAAGATCACTCCAATCATCTTCCATCACAGATATGTATTCTTGATTAATTTCTCCACCTAAACAGCTCAGTCCATTCTATCTCTTGGCCCCACCAGGTGCAGTTTCACCCTTTGTCAATCTCAACAAGTGTTACCTGCTTCCAGGTTTTGTTCTCCTCATTGCCTCATCATGTATCCCAAAAAGCCAGTTGTGGCCTTCTAGGACACTTAAAAACCAAAATTCCAGAAATAGGTGGGAGACATATTACCAGAATTTTCTGGAGTCAGGCAGATACTGAGATCAATGCCCTGGACTGATTGCTGCGGAAGCAGCAAGCCAGGCTGCAGAGATTTAAAAAGAAATTAGTCAATTAAGATGTAATGGCCCTCCAGCCTCCCTAGGCTGTGAATGAGAGCAGACATATTTACAATCACAGGGTATCATAAAACTCTATCCAGTTATATCAAATCAGTGGGCCTAAATTAGCCAGCAACATCCTGATTAGGTGCTGTGCCTGTGTACGTGTGTGTGTGTGTGTGTGTGTTGGATGATTTATGATAAGATCAGTTAGGACTGTCAAAAGAGATTTTAAAATGACCTTCCAGGGGGGACAAGGGTGGAAGAGAGGGATATTGAGGTTTCAGGAAGACAATTGGACTGCCTTACTGTGAAGTATCACCGTGAATAGAGGTGAAGAAATATTACATTTGTCAATGTGTAGGATGAATTACCTCATGCACACTCAGACACAGACACACACATATGCACATAAAGGAGGTAAAGTTCATTTTCCATTGAGAGCTTTTATTATGACAGGGTTTCTCATCATCATTTAATTATCCTTACAGAGGGATTTACCTTTTTTTAAATGAGTCTTATTTATGCTTGCGAGTATTGAAGGACTGTGTAAGCGCAGCAAATGGAATCCTCCATTTATCCAGAGGTTAGAGATGATTGTAGGCAGGTGGTCCAATTACTTTGGGAAAAATCTTTCTCCCCTCCATCCCTTTTCCCACTTCTTTCTCTTTAACCAGCCCAGGAAAAATGATAGTCAGAAATTTAACCCAGAGCTGCAGAAAGGAAGCTGTCAGAGCCCTTTGCTTCTGGAGAGGGCAGCAGCACAGTTTGGTCTAAGTATAGTGTGTTCATGAATCCAAAACATAAATCACTGCCTTCATAACACTGCTGAGAAGGCAGGAAAGAAGCCTCTTTTAGCCAGGAGAGCAACAGCAGCAACATCTCAAAGGTGAGGGAGGTTAGAACAGGTTATTTTTTGTCGCCATTACTCCACTCTTTTTGCTTTTCCAACCATTCACAGCATTTCTTTCCTTGATATGTGCCCTATCTCCCAAACTCCTGGCCACCCTGAAATTTCTCAGCCGACTGCCCAAGCCCACTAGGTGTGACGCACTCCAGAAAGGGCTTTCCATGCTTGTTAGTTCTTCCTGCTGCCATAATCCTGCAAAGGAAATATTTTTACAGGGCAGTAATGCGTGGCAGCCTTCACCTTCCCTAAAATATGGATGAGGAATGGTTTCAGTGATTGAGCACAAAATGAAAAAGCCTTTATACTGGTTGCCCCAAAAGGAGAAGATTATCGTCTACACCATCATTACAGCACAGTAAAAAAAAACAAAGCAAAACAAAACAAAACAAAACAAAACAGTACTTTATATCAAATGCAGCTTTTTTGAGGGCACATGTGCATACCATCAGCAGTTCAAAAGCTAGACATTGTGTCATTGTCATTTCTTAGGAAGCTATTTTTACTATTGCTAATTATTATTACTACTAGTAGCACTCCCACTACTATTGCAGCTTTGCTAAGCAAATGGGAATCTTCATCTGTCTTTCGTCTAAAATTTCCTGAGCATGTGAGGCTCTGCTTCATGAGCTGGTAACAATCGATCACATAGCCAGACAATGGATTCAGGCCCACAGGCACTATGCAGATCTGACTGCTAACACTGGTCTGGTAACCCATTTACCTTCATCAGGCAGCGAAGTCTGCTGCTCCTGATGCACTTATACTCTCTTTGAGCAGAGATTTTTATCCTTGTCAAACACATCTGAGGTGCACCAAAACACACTGCATGATCCAGTCCTGGGTATGAAAAGTGGTGGGAAAATATGGCAAAGGAAGTCAGGCGGTTCAGAAGGCAGAAAATTAATTATGGCAAATTAACAAAGTTCAGCTGTTCCACTGATTTTACACGTACTGTAGCAGTACAAAGAACGTGTGGTGATATCATGTTTGTATTTTAGTGAGATGCTAAATAATTTTTTCTATAACGGAAAAAGTTAGATACTGTAATGTTCAGAAATGTTCAGAATGTTTCTGTGTGCCCCTACTAGTTAAGTAATGACTCCCTGAATACTTCTGCAGCTGCCCAGCAGTGCAGCATCAGTGTGAAAATGGCATTTGGTCTCAAGGTGCACATGTGCTAAGACACAAGCTAATCACCACCCACCTCACAGTGCTGTATTGGGTTTTTTTAGCTGTAAATTTGTGAGTACTCCCAATACTTGTCAGCCACTTGCCCACACTTACATGCTTTTGGCATAATTATTTCTATTCGTCTTTTTCTGCCCTGCTCAGTGAAAAGTTGGAAAGAGTACAGCTGTATAAAGCAATGGCTAGCACATTTTTTATGAGTGAAATTTATGGAGTAATGTATCTACTTTTAGCATGACTATTGTTAAACCTGGAGATCAAGCAAAGTGACACTGAATATATTGCTTTATCAATTGGATTCGTTCAAGTGAAAAATGCTGATCATGCCATGTCTATCCCCTGGGTGCAGAAACACTACTTCACTACTTGAGCGGTCGATACATAAAAGTCAAATTCATTATAATTTGTAGCTTTTTTTTCTTGAAGAACGCAGTTCTCAGTACATCAATATCAACTCTTAAATCCACATTGGATGGAGAGTGTACAGCACAGTAATTCAATCTCTTTACACTTAATATGGTCAGGAAGGGAGAATGAAAACAGCCTCTTGTAAAATGATGGAAAAACCAGGATGCAATCATTCTGATGGAGCTGTGCAAAGGAGTCATTTTACACCATTCGTTACCAGGGCAACAAAAATACAGTGAGCCCCATACATCTAACAGGTGACATTTTAGCTAAGAAATTGCTTCTTTGGTATTTTTTCTGTCTATGAAAAACAATGTTACTAGCGTTTTCACTTGTCATGTACTATAGGGCAACATACTCCTGCTGACAGGCCCATAATGGAAAAATAGAGCAGTTAAATAGTATTACAGTCTAACTTTTAGGATACATGCTAATCTGCTCTTTAAAGAGACTTCAGACATTTTCAAACACCCTGGAGACTTGAGTGACTGGAAATTTCTGCATGAGTGTATATAGATGAGCAGACAGATGTGTTTAGTGGAAACAAAAACCCCTCTTTTCCAATCTTTCTGATTTAGTTAAAACATGGAAAGGGATTTTTTTGGTAGACAAATACATTGCAGTGTTTGTAAATGACCACCCACAAACACACCAGTGCCAGATACATCAAATGGGTTGTTTCCATACATTCCTACCAATGATTGCACCAACTATTTCTGGACCACATGCATGAAGGTCACATTTCAAATTCCTGTATGGCTGCTACTGAATTCATGAAGGGACAAGGCTTGATTTCTGTTTTACAGTTTTACATCCAGAGGGGATTAAAGATCTAACATGGGATTCTGTGGGTTTGTGAATTAATCTGTGCATCTCAATATTTATTTTTTTTAATTGCAGATGCCCTCGGAGTAGCATGGCACTCTGGTACTGGGGTTATTCCAGGAGCTGGTGTTGACTGAAACCCCCTGAGAACTGACATTTACTGTCTCTGGTCAGTGATGTTCCTGAGGTAAGGAGTCAGCACAGGGATGGAGTGGTGACATCCACAGACAGGTCACAGAGGTGACAGCACAGGATCAAGATTAAGAAAATACTACTGAGAAGTCTGGAGAAAATTAATGTCATATTATTCAAAGAAGCTTCTGTTTGAGTTCATCAGGGCAGCACCTGCTAATGGCTGAGAAGAGAAATCCAGATGCCTAGAGGAGGCCAGAGATGAGGGATAATCTTTGGTTAAATTGGTAGATACAAGAGGGGAGTATTCTTGATGTAAATGCTGTTAAGCCCTGGGCATTTCAGAAAATTTGTGACATCAGTTGTAGAATTTGATTTGACCCATAGAACCTAGGCTACAACATGGGGCATTGTAAAAAGAATAGCACAATAAACAACATGCAAGTACAGCAACCATTCAGTTCAGTAGGAAAACAGAAGGAGAAATATGCAGAATCAAGAGATGAAGCAGGCCTGATGCTAAATGTATGCAAGGGAGATGAAAGGACGAAGAGTGACACTCCAGGTAGCAAGTGAGTCACACTTCCATGGAAGAGGAAATGAATGTAGCAGACCTTCACAAACCTCGAAACCACAAAGTATGAAGGAATTAGGGTAACTGGAGGTTGGATGATGGAGCATTGGAAGCTGCCTCCATTTCCTGTACAGAATATGAGCTCAAATGTCTAACAGGATGAGATTAGCCTCTGCTGGCTACAGAGATAGGCTGACACACACAGTGACTAAGACATCTATGAGACTGTCCTTGAAAGGTGATGTTATGGCCAGGACTTTTAGGTGAAACACGTATTTCGCTTTCCTATGTCATGTACAGTGACTACCTATAGGTATTATATGAATTGACAGCTTACTGGTTATTAATTTCTAACTCCTGAATTTAGGTGAAGATAATTTGTCCCTTGATTCAGCCCTTAGACCATACTACTCCCTGTGGTGTAGTGATGTATGTTTGGCAAGGCTACAAAACAATACTTTCCCGTAAATGTGAAATGCATTGTTCCTGAAGGCTGCTCAGCTTCCTAAATTATGCCCATCCATCCTCCCTGAGTGAGTAATGGGACTCCCAACAGGTCACAGGTGGGCAGGGAGTTATGTGTGAGATAGAGACAGATTTCCAGGATTCCCACCCATCAAAGGACAGCACAGCACATGCTAGTGCATTGTAGGTCATGGAAGGTGTTTGCTGCCAAAGGTTCCTCCTTTGCTTTGTCCCCTGGATTTAAAATCTGTCTGCAATATTAGTGGCTTTGCTCAATACTCACCATGCACTGCTGTGCCAAGCTGGACTGTGCATAGGCTGAGTTTGGGCTGTGCCTTGTGCAGCAGTGACTGAAAGCTTGATTTTGAAAAAATGTGGGTTTGGGACACTTAATACCTCTGTCAGTATGACAAGACTAACCTGTGCCTTATAAACCTTGCCCTTCTGGCAGTTTCATTCCACCTGTTTCCCTTTCTTCTATCTCTTGTACTTGTTTCTGTACAAAGCATTTGACCCTCCAGTACAGGTCTCTTAGGTTTTTCAACGTGCATGCACTCCCTGCCTCAGGCCAGGATAACGCTTGGCTGAGAGAAGGCTGCACAGTAATTAAAGACTGGTTTACTGTCACTGATGTGCCATACGGTCTGTGCTTGTCCAAGTGCTGTGACACAGAGCTGTCACCTTTGAATGCACGTGTATGCTTAGAGAGACATCTTTTTAGCCATGCCTGCACCTCCAACCCAAGGGTTGTGTGTTGAGCTACATACAATTTGTGTACTTCATTTGTTTCACATGCATTTAGCCTACATCAGATTAAAGCATCTGTCAATGTAGTGTGTTGGAAGCTGTGACAGTGGGAGAAGCAGAATACTTAGGTAAGCATAGTGCAGATGTGCGGATATAGACTTTCATGTTCTCTCAGACAACCTAGCTGAAGATGTCCCCACTCTTCAGGGGGGTTAGACTAGATGTCTTTTAAGAATCTTTTCCAACCCAAACCATTCTGTGATTCTATGATACAGATTAAGATTTCAGGGACCCAAACCGTACGTACTGTGTAATTATGAACTAGCACAGCCTTTTAAACCTATGCCTGAAGATGCACAATTAAGCCCTTAGTAAGAGGAATTTTTCAGGTAACCCACCTTGACGCCATTTAAAATCTCCCTGTAACAACAGATCGATGAAGATGCTGATGGAAGACTGATGTATGATTTCATGTTCTAAGTCTATGAGGGTTTTCTGGAAAACAGAATAGGATTTAACAAAGAAGATGCTCAAAACCTGTTGAATATTTGTATGCTAAGAGTGTTTACAATTTCTGAATTTAACAATATTTGAAAAAGTAGTTAGTATTTTTGAAGCTTCACACCAAGAATATATTACTTCCTTTGTTTTGTATACTCTAGATGACCCATAATTTTATCATCAAGTACAGGAGTGCAACAAAGGCAGAGTATCTCACAGTACTATGAATTGCTATCTTTGTCTGCACAGTCTTTTAAACTGTAAAGCAAAAGTACTTAGTAGATTATAAATGAATATAAAAATCATACTCCCATTCTCTAAAAATAGCATACTATTTAAAAGAAATATTTACATATTTTCACTTCAAAATTTCACAGTACTTTACATTACCATTATTCAAAGCAGCAAGACTTCTTCAGATTTTTCTTTTGTGTTTCTCTGAAAATTGTTTTTGTGACATTAATAATCTATAGTTCAATTGTTTTAAAATAACATTCTAAGAAGTATGTAATCCTTAAATATTTAAAAATTTGAGAGCATCATTCAAAATAAATCCACATGTTCACATAAATGTTACAAGTTCCTACTTATTCAAAATTCCTTCTCTCAAATTAGATAACAAAAAAATTCACGCAAGAATAAAATTTGTATCTATTTTATAGTAAAAGCACTTCTTGCTGATGTGTCTGTTGCAAAGATAATTCTTACCTAAGTGGTAAGAAAAGAGCAAAGAAGGGAAAGGCGGAGTCATTTTAGAGTAGACAGTGTCACCTAGGAAGTTCAATCTCAAAACACCGTCGGCTGTACCCTAGGTCATTTGAAAGAATGGTTTGTTGTGAATACATACAAATAATATCACAAAAATGAGAGTCCACATAAACTCACTCTCGCAGTGTCAAATGACTGTTATGTTTACACTATGAAGGTAAAATTACTAAGGAGTTTTTCTAACATCAGCCTTTTATTTGGTTTTGCATTACGGATCTATTCCCTAAGCAAGAAAGTTGGCAGAGATCCCTCGTGAGTTACTGTCATGGGCAGAACAGACTCAGTTTAGGGAAATAAATTGAATTTATTACAATCAAATGAAAGCAGGATAAGAAATAAAACCAAATCTTAAAACCACCTTCCTACCACCCCTCCCTTCTTACCAGCCTTAACTGTGTTTCCAGTTCTCCAGTTCCTCCCCAGGCAGTACAGGGCACAGGATTGTACTGACCAATCAAACACTGGGATTATGGTCAGTTTATCACATGTTGCCTCTGCTGCTGCTTCTTCCTCAAGAGGAGGACTCCTCACACTCTTCCTCTGTTCCAGTGTGGGGTTCCTCCCAGAGGTGACAGTCTTCCATGAATTCCTCTAATGTTAGTCCTTCCCATAGGCTGCAACTCTTCATGAGCTACTCCAGTGTGAGTACCTTTGGGTGCAGTCCCTTTGGAACAAAATGCTCCAGTGTGGATCCACCATGGGGTTCCAAATCCTGCCAGCAAACCTGCTGCAGCATGGGCACCTCTCCATGGGGTCACAAGCTTCTTCAAACATCCATCTGCTCCACCACGGGCCTCCATGGGCTGCAGGGGACATCCTGCCTCATCGTGGTCTTCACCATGGGCTGTGGGGTAATCTCTGCTCTGGTGCCTGGAACACCTCCTCCCCCTCCCTCTTCACCGACCTTGGTGTCTGCAGAGCCATTTCTGTCACATCTTCTCACTCTCTTCTGTCTGCTGCTTGCTCCTGTGCAGTTCCTCTTCTTGAACACATTAGCCCAGAGCTATTCCCGTCCTTGCTGATGGGCTCAGCCTTGGCTATCCGCAAGTCCATCCTGGAGCCCGCTGGCATTCACTCTGTCAGATAGGGGGGAAGCTTCTGGCAGATTCTCGAAGAAGCTGCTCCTGCAGCCCCACCACTACTAAAATCTTGCCTTGCAAACCCAATACATTAGTTAAGGTAGTTGCTCATTCAATTCAGTTAAATAATTCAATCATTATCTAAGCCAAACTAGAAGGTGAATCCTAATACTCTGAGAATATAGCAGCAGCAGAACTCTTCCTTCTAGCTTTTCTTTTTTTCGGTTAATAAATGTTCATTCTTTTGTACTAAAATAAGTTAAATGTCATAGGTTTAGAATATGGTTTTCAATTCACCACATAAAATTTAGGGTACTCCTTTCTATCTTCTCTTTCCCATATTAGCGTCTTAAGAACACAGGCGATCGAGGTATACCTGTAACTGGTCTACAGAGAAACAACCAGAAGCAAGCACCTGCTTTTCATTCTTCTGTCCTCACCAACCAGCATTCACTGCTTTTTGGCATCTCTTTGTCCTCACTGTATGGTGCTTTGATGCCAAGGTAGTCTCTCTTCTATTCAGCTGTCACTCTTCTAACCACTGCCAAAATCTATTCCCCTAATGCTTTTGAAATGAAGACAGTGGAGCACATGCAAACTGTGCTAAATCTGTACCATGTGCAACACCATCTAGCATGGACAGTAAAGGAGAAGACTGGCATCTGGTTGTGGGCTCACTTAGGGACTATCATCTGGATTATAGAGGTCAACAGGCTGTAGGAGCAGAAGGACACAAGTTGTCCCTGCACCACATATTACACACTGTTTGGGTGGGCAGACTTTCTCTCAACTGAAAACCTGGTGTCATATCCCATATATTGCTATCATCTTGGCTTTTAATGTTAATTAAGAAACTATAGTCCTAAAAGGCGGGAAGGTGCAAGGTGGCCAATTAACTGTTAAGACAGATTTCTCTAAAGGAGGTAAGTCCTGGACAGAGACAATCTGTGCACAAAGTTACATGTCAGAAGAACAGAAAACTAATCTTGATATTGGTTACACCAGTACAGTGCAGACTGCTGAGAGATATCAGTTGCATAAAGCCTGATGTGGTCATCAGAGTTAAAAACCAGTACAGGCAGACAGGACAGACAGGAATAAAGACAGGAAAATGTCCAGTAAATTGGGACTTTTTTTTTTTTTTTTTTAATAGCTTGACCAATAATACAAGCCAGTGAGAAAAGGTATTCTGTTTGTGGAACCANGGGTTTTTTTTTTTTTTTTTTTTTAATAGCTTGACCAATAATACAAGCCAGTGAGAAAAGGTATTCTGTTTGTGGAACCATAAAAACTTAAAATTAGGCACAATCTTCTTTTGATACGTTCAACAACGTTTTAGGGTGGAAACTGGTTAAGTGAGCGTGGGAAAGAAATAGTACATCAGGAAAACATTGGAAGCTAGTTGGAGAAAGTTAAGCAGGAGAAAAATCAAGTAAAAAATTATTTTTTGCTGACATCTTTAGCACTGGATGGGTAGAGAAGAAGGTACCAGTTAAGGACAAAGTTGTCAGACTAAAGTGTCTGAAGTGAAGAATCTAAATGAATATTAAGGCAATTCACTGAGTGACCTGGATTTCAGAGACACTAAGTCACTTCAGCTCACACTGATATAGTATTCATCAGCTGAGAGTGTCATTAGATGCCTGAATGTGAGTTATAGCTACAAATGTAAATAATAAGATGCCTGAGGTTTGCAACAGTGTTAACACAGTTACATCATCACGCTAAAACCAAATGTTTTATAGATACAATGGCAAGCATATAAAAAAAGTATAAAACAACCCAAATTCTTACCAACAATTTAAGATTTCTTACAATAAAGCACCTTTCTTAGATGTCATGTTCTTATCACAGGATGCGCAGAAGCAAAAGTTGCAATAAAAATACGTTTTTATTCTTTCTAACAAAGTTTGACCTTCTTTGTGATTTTTTTTCCAATTTGATGCTTCAGATGTATACTGGTTTTGAAAGAGAAAGGTATTTTCTTAGGGGCATTTTTAGTTACATATGAACAGATCAGAGATATTCAAATACATTCTTCTTTAACACTGCCAAAGAAAGTGAAAGCAGTAAATAAATTAACATACCTTAGGGAATTGCTGTTCTCTGAGCAGTGGGACGTTGTTAGTGGGAAGCATTGATTTTGTTTGACTTTTGCGTGACACAAAATGCAATTGACCCCAGAAAGCTGTTTTAGAAGAGTTCATGGCCACTGACCATTGTGAATGCAAAATTTCCCACTTCTGCCTTAGAAGCAAGTTAAACCTATTTCAGTGATAGATTGGCTTGTCCAAGCAAATAATCACTATTAGTCCCAGAGAACTTTACTGGCTTTCTGTTTCCAAAGGGTGTGAGAGGTAACTACACTGGTTCTGTAATGCTTAAGCAAGTATCTTTAATTGTTTTTATAGTATAAATGATACATAACTTTGTTTTAATCAGTTACCTTGACTAAGGTATTACTTCCTACTGACTTCAGTTGAGCTGAACCCCACACCAACTCTGAATCCAAGCCCTTTTCCACAGACATCAATTTATCTTTTGGATTCACAGGTTTATGTTGCCGGAAAGATACACTGATGAAGAGGGAATTATGACAGTCTCCTTAAAGCCTGTTGAACAGTGTTTATATCCTGAAGACATTTATGTCAGGTTATCAGCTATTACATCTTTGTCTTTGAGAAGTTTTACAAAAGGTACCATGGATCTGAATCACTAAGAAAATAAGAGGTTTGCATTTCTCTAGGATGTACTTCACAAAGAAATGCCGGAGCCCATGGTTTGGATATAGAAAATAAGAATTTTTTTTCACTAATCTTGGAAAGAGGAAGACAATGTAACAGCAAAACACAAGTGGGAAAACAAATTGATCCTGCCTGCTTAGACGGATGTCCTGTCTTGCTTAGATGCGCACTGTCAGCTTTGTCAGTTTAGGCAATTGTTTGCTTCTTTAGTTCTAAGCAGTTGCCCATGTGTTTTAGTAGATAATAACTAACAGAAATGCTTCTGTTGCAAGAGTGTTAACTGAGAAGGACAGTCTAGTGAATGTACGTGGTAGCAGTAGAGATGATCAGGAACATTTCTCTACAGATTTTTTGTCCACTGCTTTAGTAGTTTTAGTTTTTGTTTTTAAATAGTTTTTATTGTTGCATTAGCAAGACCAAAATGGTGCAATAATACTTTCTCTAGTGCATGCTTTTGAATTGCCAGAACAGCTGTTTAGTGAAGCAAGGCAATTTCTCCCTCAAGAGACTGAACTCCATTTCTCAGTAGATCTCCCAACCCTGGAGGCCCAGAGAATGAGAGACCAGATGGTCCTGTGTTTGTTTAGTGTCTTTTTCACAAAGTATAAACAAGGGCCCTGTTCTACTTATGTTAAAAGCTTTCTGGGAGCCATGGCTTAACTAACGCATTGAATTCCTTGTGCCTGTGTGCCTTCCTAGAGTGCTGAGAGCTCTTGCTGTTGTTTGCTCCCTGCACTGAGCTACCTGACAGTAAATCCTCAGCAGTTCACAAAGCAGCATTCTTTCCATATCCAGGTCTTGCATTCCTCCCAAAAGCTTCAAAGGAGGTAGCAATAACTGTGACCGCAATGCTTGGTTGGTGACAGCCAGGATGGGACCACCTTGTCGGCTCATAACCCCCTGCAGGAGACACTAAGGCATAATAATTCTCACCCACGGCACCCTTGGGGACATATTCACCCAAGAGCAAAAAGCTGGAAGGTTGCAGCATTGTAACTAGTTCTCTGTTCCAGCTCTTTAAAGCCAAAATATGAAAATATTCTCCAAGCTGTAGCTCAGACTTGAAATAGGGGGCCAAAGCAGCACAATCAAGTGAGTATTCAGAAAATATTGAGGAAAAATTACTAGTAAAACAAACAAAACAAATAAATAATAAATAAACCCCCGAAACAAACAGAAAAACTTACCACAAAACAAACAAAAAACCCCCACCACAACTAACCAAACAAAAATTCTGAAACAGGACTGAAAGGACTGATATGACATGGATTGCAGACTAGAGGAAAAAAATGACAACATAATTTATTATATAAAGAAAGGACCAGGGAGGGCATAAGCACTGGCACTAGGTGTACTTTGTGTTCAAAAATACTTGGGCAACATTAACAGACAGGTTCAGATGTTGGCCCCATTATCTTTTAGCAGTTGAAACCACAGGCACAATGTGCTTCTGTGTACTGTCATAAGTCAGCTAAAACATGTGTAAACATATGCTACGTCAGTCATTAAGAAGAAGGGTATAATTACACTTTTAAAAGTGGCAAAGCATTTTGAAAGTAGCATATAATTTTCCAGAGTGGGAACCTTTATGAAACTTATCTTTCCCTGAGTGTTTATACAGCCTGACATCTCTGGTTTTTTTCAGATCAAGAGCCCCACTGTGAACAAGCAGGCTTCAGACAAAGGAGGCAATTTGTTCTTTAGGTGCCATTTCAGTGAAAGGGAGAGGCAGCAAGAGAGAGGGGGAGAAAGAGTGAGAGAGAAGAAGGGCACATCATGTTACTGCACACAGTTCAGAAATAGACAGGATCTGGCAAAATTACCCTGGAAGGACTGCTAAAGATGCCTAGTGTCAGAGTGCTGCTTTCACTGCTGCTAGATTAAAATCCCGTCTCTTTATCTTTCATAGAGCCAAAGAAAAATACAAAGTTTTACTTTTAATCAAATTAAACAGGTTCAATGCTCACTTGGAAGCAACTGGATCATGCAGTCATAGCGGGAAAGAGGCAGAGCAGGAAAATGCCAAATGCTCATTTCCTTCTTTTAGTACAAACCCTACATGTAAGAGATAAGCAGAGCTGGCCTAAATATGTTTCAAAATCTGAATACCTTCCCTCAATTAATTTTGTAATTTCTATTAGGTGGTTTTCAAAAATGTTAGCTTAAATGCTTTTAAATTTCCAAAAAAAAACAAAGACTGTAGATTATTCTGCCTACTAAATCCAGATGAGCCATCAGGCTATTTTGGCTTAGCAAGTTACCACTCATGAGCTGAGCCATAATAATCATCTCTTCACTTACGTAAGTCGTACCTTCAACGACTCCAACACAGTAAGATCTCAACCCACAGTAACAGAGAAAAGGCAAAGTAACATTTCCTGGTACTTGCAAGAGGCCAAACCCACATATGAACTGCCTCATTCAGCTGACATACATCTGAAAGGGATGAGGAGATTATAAAAGTACTATCAGTGAACAATGACACAAACAATGCTAGGATGAATCTCAGTGCTCCTTCTCTTTCTGAAAAGTTGTATTTGCCTCAGCAGTTTAGTATATAGAAGGAAGAAATTAATTGTGCAACATATTTTTTGTGAAAATATAGTGACCCACATCTCTTTCTCACCATCCATATTGGTCACAAAAGTGTTACTTCAGGTTAATTTATGTCTGTCTGCACAAGCAATGAAATCTATAGAGAAGACTTACAAAACAAAATATAGAATAAACAAACAGAAAGTAACCTTGAGTTACAGTAAAAAAACCCAAAACTTTGAGAGTTGAGAGGTATCTGAAAGTATTAGATATTTATGCTTCATTGTGAAGTGGGAAGAGAGTTCCCTGAACTTGTGTCCACAAAGTTTTCTTATCACTAGTTTTTCACCAGGTTGGACACAAAGAGAGATATTGCTGCAATCCTGTAAAAGTCTCCAGAGAGGCCATCCAGCTTGCAGTGTCCAGTTCTGTTCCTGAAAATTTCAGCTGTTGGAGGTTGAGGCTGGGAAATTTGACAATCTGTGACATAGCGACCTCATTTTACAAACTCTTTTTCATTTCTTTCCTCAAATTCCTGCAAATAGCCTGACTTTCTGAGAACATTTTTCCATAGTGCCAGAAGAATTTGCCCGAATTTCCAACACTGTAGCTTAAGCCAATATATAGAAAGTCAAGTAAAAAATAAAATTGTTTTGAATGTCATGTAATGCTAATTTCAAGGCAAGTTTATATCCATCACACTCATGTTGTAACTATGTTAACTGTTGTTTAAATTGAATTTATTTCTCCATCGTACTCCTTTGAATTTATATTCTCCTTATAGTAATTTTTGGTTTTAGTTTTGCTCTTGCCGTATGCCAGAGACTCACTCAGTATGGCTGAACTTATGGGACACATGCATAGTGAAATGTGTTGAAGTTTGTATTGCATTGCACAGGCCAATTGACAACATGATTTGGATCATAGATAGCAAGAAGACTGTGTAGAAAGAATCATGCAAATTTTGGTTTTGTCAGGGGAGAAATGAGTATTTTTATATATAAAACCTGTAGCTCTCTAATCCACTCCATCTCTTATTATTCAGTATGCAGGCCTGAGTCCAATAAAAATGCTGCACATGTGCTTAAATTCAATCCTGATGATTTATCCCACTGAATTTAGCTAAGTGATTCCCACAAACCATGGCAGATTAGGAATTTCTGTCACAGCAGCAGTCAAAGGTCCCAGTCACAACAAGACTGAGTAGTAGGAAAGTAGTCACTTGCATATTTCTTCTGATCATCTATCTGAAAAAAAGAATTTTAAAAAACCTTTAGACAACAAGACAAGTCCTAGAGACCCTCATGCTGGGAGTGAGATTGAAAAACAGAGGGATGTAGTCTGATAGATAATTTCTTAAGACTGGGTTGGACAACAGCCTTGTAACGTGCATTGGATTGGATGCTGCAACAGATTCCTCTTAGAATGGTTTTTTACTCTGTCCTTACCAAACTGCACCTGTTGGTTTTACAAAATAGTAGTACTCATCCTGCCATAGACAAAGCCAAAAATGTTGTAGCTACTAAGAACAAATTAATAGAAGCTTATATGCCTGAACAGAGATTTCTTCAGTTATCACCATCAAAACAAATTTAGCACATTATTTCCACTGTCATGAAATAAACAAGAAGCTCACTGTAATATAGTTTCTAGGTTTTTTAGTCTTTAGAGATGAACATGAAAATGGAAAACATGTTTATAAGTCTTTGGCAAGGTCACATTTTTATTGTAGAGTGGTTCTGGTCCTATTCTCCTTTAAAGTAGATAGCAGAACAGAAAATGACATAAGATGCACTAAAGGTGATCAGAGATATGTAACCCCATAAAATAGATAAAATAGGTAAAGTGGGCCATTTTTGAAAGAATGGGGTAGGATAAACATTATTATAAAGATTGATAAAATTAATATATGGAGAATACAACAAAAGAATGATTATGCAGTACATTAGCATTACAGCAAGTTTACCAAAGCTGAAATGTTCTTCTGTTCTTTCTTCCCTAAAGTTTTAATAGTGTTCTCTCTTTCCCAGCTTCCCCTGTCACATACACTGGTATATGCCATCTGTCTATCAGCTCTCCCATGGCTGCAGTGACTGTATGTGAATGCTTGTTTGAGAGGGTTTTTTTCATGACAAGTCAAAGGCCCCAAGTCAATGTGATTCACTCATCTTTAAAAGGTAGCTATACCAATAAAAAGTATAGTAGTAGTAAGTTCAAGTAGTGCTGCCTAAACTTTTAAACTAAACTGTTATTGCTTCTTTAAATCCCCGTCACTTGCCATGCAACTACACCAGACTTTTCCAAGATTATGATTTATTTACCATCAGAATAATTTGTCTACAGACATTCTGCCAGAAGGAACCAAAGTCTGAAGCTAATGTCTGGATCTCCCATGTGCAAAGGTCACGTTTTGTGACCTTTTATTATTCTACTTGGCACCATGCAATAGTGTAACAATATCCACAGTCATTATTTAATTGTTGGTGTAGATGACAGGATCTTAAAGAGGACCTGTAATTAAAAAGACCTCTACATGAAATTCAAACCTTATGCAACTGTTTTAATTAATTTAATTATAATACATAAAAGGAATTTACTTGCTCAGGTGATAGAGTTATGGCCTTTTTATCCAGGATATTAAAAATTCTCTTAGGCTATGTAATACATGTTTTCCAAGTGTTTTGAGTCATTTTCAAAATAGCAGCTTTAACAGGGCAAATCAGCAATGGCAGCTACCTCACACTGGTGAAGCAATAGCATTCATTTGAAAGGTGACTAAGCAGAGAAGAGATTCTAAAGAACAGTGATGCAGCCAAACTGCAACTAAAAATAAGAGAAAATTGTTCAATTTTTCCTTACCTCAGTTCCTCAGTTGTAACTAGCTTTGGAGCATCACTTCAGCACTGCAGTAACTTAACACAGTGTACATTAAATGATATGACAAACACCTCAGATGTTATTTTTCATCTCCTTCTCAGAACGAAAATGGTATGTGCATTATCTTGTAATTTCTTCTATGTTTAGGTTTAGTATCTTGTGCTACTAAATTTTAAACATTAAGAGGTAGAAGCCCTACTCTTATCTCCTGTCCAGCCAACACTGTGACTCCTCTTCATCACTGCCCCTGCCCAACACAGGCTGGGCTGTACAGGACCTGGAGATTTGTACCTTTACAGCAGTAAAATGAAAAGTCAAGGATCAGGTATCTACATTACAGGTAATGCTTTTTGGATGTTCAAACATCACTATTCTACATGTTACAGTTTGTTACTGAGGCATTGCAGCAGTGGCTTACCAAGCCGCTGGTATTATTCTGGGAAGGAAGGGAAGAGAGAGCTGGCAGTGGCTCTCAAGGACACGGAGTTTCTATTCCTCCAGTAATGGACTGGTGGCATGCTGCTCTCCACAACAGGCACCCACTCTCCAGAGACAAGATGAGAGGCTACTTACAGAGTGTCTATCAGAAGTTAAAAGGAAATGTCTTCACAGATATATTCTAACTTTTGGATCTTCCTCTTGCTACTTGAGCAGAGTCAAAAGCAGAGCAAACACTTTCTCTGCCTCTGTTGTGCGTTACTCTAAGACTTACCACTTGTCTTTGTTGGAAGGCTGTTGATGCAAGTCCCATCAATACATTAAATCGTAACACAAATAACACCACTGTAGCCCAATCACAAGAGCCAAGAAAAAATGTTCTGCTACAGCATTAGTTTTAAACCAGCATGCCTTATAGAGGAAATGTCATCCAGGATTCACAAGTGTTGCCTGAATTACCATGGTTTTCTCCTTTCTTTGCTTTCTATTCTTCATAACACACCTATAATTGAAAATAGAACAAAAAAAAGTAATCCTGGAGACCTCAAAGCTGTTATTATCAGTGCTCAAAGAGGCAGATGTTATTTCTTTCCAAGCCAGGAAGTACAAACTGCAAAAAGAGCCCCCCAGTGGGGAGGGCGTTGTCTCTTGCACATGGGAGATCCCAGAACATGTGAATAAGCCGTAAGCAGCTCCTTTGTCTCCAGCAGACAGTGGGAGGAGGAGAGCCCACTGTTTTCTCTCACACTGTGCCCAAATGTCATGTGGACATTTAGAGGCAGTGGGCAGTAACTCCCCAAGTTCCTATAATCAGCTTTTGGGGCCCCAGTTAGAGAATGAAAAGGGATCCGTGACTTAGTACTTTATTCTACATTTAGTGCTGGAAACATAGACACAGGACAGTGGAAAAGCCTTTCTGGAATACTATTATGGCTCTTGCCACCATACGCAATTATGCCAACTAATCTCTCTCAGAATTTATAAAATATCTATTTTAAAGCTTCTAAGGGTCCTCTCTCTTAGTGCTCTGTCTGGAAAACTGCAAACTACCTCCAGCATGTAAACACATTGTAAAATAGCTGCAAGTTATCAATAAACCGGAAAATACCTAGCTAAAACATCTCTGACTACATTTTTCTGCCAGAAAGCATATTTGTTGGTATTTTCCTGAATGGTGTTTTGCAGTCCCCTGGCCATTGCCATAGCTTTCTACTCTAGCTGTTCTAGTTTGATTTGACTTTAAAGGGCATCAAGAAGTAAAATACAAACAAGTGCCATTTGCATACAAGTTGCCTTGTATAAAGTCACTAACATCCTTCTCCCTGTGACGGAATTAACTTGTCTGATATATTTGCTTTCTGCCACAAATTGTGATCCTGCTGTGTCTCACTCGTGGTGAGTCACCATTATTCTCTCCACTAACGGTGTGTTCCATTTCCATAATGGTCCTTGAGACCTCCCTGGTACCGTTGAAAATGCCTGTTAATTCCAAATAGGGGAAGCCAGATTTTTGCAGGTGCAAGATTCAAATGCCAAGTATTGTCTGCAATTCAAGTCTTATTGGACCGTACGTGTTATTATTTAATTGGTAGCTCTGCTGTTTGATTCTATATGTGTACAGAGACAGATTTTTAAAATCCATGCTTCTTACCATACATGAATGTCATTAACATTCATTTCATTTAACCCCAAGGAGTCATTTAAACCTCTTGGGTGAATTTACATTTATGTATGTTTTCTGTGAAATGTATATTATTTATGCATAGCATCATGAGAGCTCTGGAGGAATCAGAAAACTGTAAGTGTGTATGCAAGGGTATGAAAATTAGCTTCCTGAGAAACTCTGACTCTGTAACATCAATATTGCAGGTATAATATTCGCGTCTGGAAAAAAAAGAAAAAATGGAAAAAAAACGTAAATAAAAGAAACTGACTAAGGAAGAAATTAAGAGGAAATTGTGAGAAAGGGAATAGGAAAAGCTTTATAGCTTAAGTGTACCTATTACATTGTCTAAAGCACAAGCTGAATATGGTAAGTTGACACAGAAACAGGAGGGGAGAGGCAGAACAGAAAGGACCACCTTGTCTGTGTCTTCTCTGTCGTGGATATCACCCAATATGTGCACCCTGGTAGTTTTCAAATAGTTTTCTCAGTTCCTACAGTGAACTCAGCTCTTGCAGTGAATATTCACTCTAGAATATTTTGACCCTTCTCCATGCCAAATCACTGCTTTGCAAATGTTGTCATTTACACTGCTCCATCCCCTACAATCAGCTCAAAAGTCCAAAATAAAAACTAGATATCATCACTGCTTTCAGTTTGTTGCTTTATATAAACCTCTCCGACCTGAGTAGAAGTCATATAAGAATACTGAAGGAAGAACTATAGGAATATTTGTAAATCAGCCAAAGATATGTTAGAATGATACACATAAAATAGAAGAAAAAATGACATGTTTGGATGGGTTTAGTATTTCCAAAGAGAAAAGTCTTTGGTAAAATATATAGCAAGAATAAAGCATACTTAATCTATGCTGACCAAGCATTAAAATACATTTGCTACATTAAAAAGTTTCGGAAAATTCCATTTTAACTTCAACATAAAGGGGCTTTTAGATTTTTTAAACATTGGGATTATCAAATCCAGAGTAGCCATTATTTCCTTGTACGCAGACTGAACAGATTCCTACCAGGAGATGCATCGTCTTCCCAGAATACAAAGAACAAAAAGCTTGAGAAAATTTACCCCAAATCACAGAGGAAACAAGATTCAATAGTGCAGCAAAACCTATTTAGGATATTTCCGTGAGTTTCTAGTCACCAGGTAAAAGTAAATGCAAACCCAGTGTCTGATGCCTGCTCCTATGTTCTCCAGGCCTCATCAGGTGTTTTGAAACAAGAGTCCTGCTCCTGCCCGAGGCACACAAAACTGAGACCTTCTTTCCCCTGCAGCCGCTGACGGAAGCTGAGAGGAGCACGGCTCTAAGCGATGGCTCCTACCATGGGCAGCTCCTGTCAGACGCTGGCCGTGGCTGCCCATGCAGGTCACCCCTCTGCTGCTAGAGGAGACTTGGGGCAGGTGAGCTGCGCAGAAGGGCACAGGCTGGGCACAAATGAGACACTGTGGAACTTGGAACCTTCCACAGGAAGTCTTAGTATCAGCTGTTCCCTTTGTATTCCCTTTGTATCGCTCTTAAAAATTTAAATTCTCTGCAGAGAAGATTTGCTTTTAATTGCTAACAAACACGTCAGCACCTGTGATCTTCCCTGATAAGACCACATTTTCATGTCCAAGGTATGATGCCATGAGAATGTAACTTTATAGAGAATTCTGACAGGTGTCTTTAAAGTCTGTAACACTGACACTATCATTACAGGTGTTATTTATTAATTTTTATTAAAACACAATAAATATTACTGACGTCACAAGGTTTTTTCAAAGCAAAATACTGTTTTGAAAGCTGTCTCAAATGTCAAACAGAATACATTTTGCATTAGTTCTGTATAAATTTTTATTGAATTCAAACTTTTAAATAAATCTTCCTATATCTAATGTCTCTTATCAAAGCACAAAAACACATTATCTGATTATAAGAAAAACCACAGAACTCACCATCTTCAAATTTAATGGACTCCTGATGCTTTCTTCCCTACCTAGACTGTTTTTAAAGCATTTTACTATATTTTATACATTATAAATGGATTCCATTCTTGGCTTAGCAATTCACCTAATGGACAATGGATACAAAAAAGCTCTAGCTCCAGGGACATCAAATTGGTTCTAAACTCTGAAAATTACAGCTTTTACAAAAAGAAGAAAATACTAAAAACATATCTAATGCAACACTGCATCTCATTTTCTGCTACCTTCACAATCCGTCTAAAAGCTCCTAAATTTCTTAATGACACAATATGTTAAAATTGCATTCCTTTATATTTAGATCTCTAAAACATTTTTTCTTCTTTACAACACAAAGGAGTTCCACCAGCAAAAGGAAAATAACATTCTTGGCATTCCAACAGCTGGGAATATGGAAAGCACTGCACTGTACAACAAAAATGTCGTATTTTGTATCTGACCATGGTCAAAGCTGAGTACTTTGGAGAAAAGCAGACAGTCTCTGGTAATGAAGCTGATTCTACATCTCACTTTGAGTAAGCAACAGTACATAAGGACAGGTAACATATGACTTGCAACTACACTGCAGAGGAAACTCCACTGTAAAGACCTTTAAAGCCTTTAATCTGAATCATAATTCCTTCCCTTGGATCCTCTACTTTAGGAGTTTTCTGCAGCCAGCAATACCACAGATTTTAGAGAGACAGCAGTCCCATCTCCCTACCCGCTGCTCTCTTTCCCACCTCTCAACAATGTAGGATCTACTCTTTGACCTTACACAGTTTGACAGCAACAACAAGCCACAGAGAGGAATGAAAAATAGCTTTTATTTTTACATTAATTTGTATTGCTGTAGAAAAAGGACACAAGAAAATGGGAATCCTTCCAAATTACGAAAAATTGTTCTTCAGTTGCGCACTACTACATCAACTTAACATGATGGAGTTTTTTTAAAGCATTGTCTTTTTTGGGTATATATACATGATACACATAGATATAGATATATAGATACATATTCATCTTCCCTCATACAGTAAGAACTTCACTTCATGTTACAATCTCAGAAACACCCAGGTCGGACAGGATCTAGGCGTTTTCTTCAGTTCAGCCTTCTTCTCAGAATGATGTCAGCACTGAATTTAGACAAGTTGGCTTAGGGCTTTGTCTAGTCACATCCCTCAAAACTCCAAGCACAAGAAGGTCCTTGTGCAACCTGCTTCAGTGTCTAGTTAATTCCACAAATACACTTAGAACTGGAAATTCTTAACCTTTCCCTAGGTCAAGACTGGTATAGATCTAAGCATGTCAGGTGACTTTCCTCTGGTTTTCTGCTAAGTTTTTGTAAAATCAAGTTGCCAAATACTGTTTTCTAGGTTAGCAATACAGAAACCGGAGCACATAGTAAGAGTATTATTTGCAAACCTTGCTGCCAGAAACTCAAGCAAGCTTTCCCATGTTTGTACACCTCTACTTCCAAACCTTAACCTGAATAAAGATTTCTCTCCCAAACAGTCTATGAAAACACAAGTTTAAATCTTTTTTTTCTCCCCCTGATATACACGTCTCTATGACTTAGGCATTCAGGCTTGGGTTGGGTTCAACAACATTTACGTTCAATTTTCAGCTTTGCAGTTTGTGGTTATAAATTGCAGTTATCCAGCTGTTTCCGTAGCAGAGTGGAAACTTTTCAAAGAAATTATCACCCCCCAACTTTCCACAGTAGATAATTAGTGTGGCAAAGTAAGTAAGATATGTGCAATAAAAGTATACAAGGTAGGACAACAACATGCTTAGACACCTCCTAAAGACATTTAGTCCAAACTGAACACTGCATTGCTACTATTTTCCTCTGTACAAAGATTCCAAGAAAAAAGGAGAAAGAATTGTAAAGAACTGTAAATAAATTGTAAATATAGGTATAAGAGTTAGACACTCAGCTTACCATTGGAGCACTGAAGATAAATCTGGAGTACACGGAGAAAGGTGGAAGGGGAGAAGGAGAGGAAGACAAGAAAAGACAGAAAAAAGTTAAAGAAGGGAGAACCAAAGGAAAGAAAGAGGGGCGGGAGAAAGAAAGAGAGCAAGTGAAAAGAAAGTAAAGACTTTCTTTTGTCTTAGAATCTTAATAGAGAAGAGGCATTCTCTACCTCTTTCCTCTTTTTACTTTCTACTTTCGTATGACCTATGCCAACTCTGATAGTCTTCAAACTTTCACTCATAAGTGTTTTTAGTTTTTAATTTCATGAGGTCATTTTCATTGACCTCTTTACTACTGACCTGTTATTTTAGTAAATTTGGAAGGATCATTTACACTGACCTCTATCGCCTTACTGATTTCTCTCTTCTTTGCTCCCATTATCATCCAAGCAATTGAATTTCAGTCCCAATTCTAGTTATTGGATACATAAAATAATTTCATTTGTACTGCCATTATTTGTAAATGAACTGTCTTTTTTCTATATGCCTTTCCCAGCTCTTAGTTTAATCCTTTTTAATATTCATTACAGCAGTGTGTTTCCTTCTGATTATGGCAGAGACTACTCCTTACATCATGGATTCTTCTGTCCTCCAAAGACTCCCTTGCTTCTGGAAGACTCAAATTTCTCTTATCTGAGCAACCTTCTTAAGCATGCACAGATGCTTTTGATTTCACCTGAAGGCCCCACACTAGATGTCAACACCTCTACCACCAGCATTGAGGCTATCAAGTGAGGTCAGCTCTGAGCTGCTTTGCAGGGAAAGGTAAATTACCGATTGGTTTGCCTGTTTTGTCAGTTTCCCCTAGAATTTTATGCTATCAGTCTTGGGCCCCACTGAAGGATTCAAGAACCTAGAAAACACCCTGTTCCAGATTTTCCCCGATGGTAGGTTTACAATAACAGTACTTTGCCTTGCACAGAGAGAAAGCAGCTCTCATGGGTTCTGCTGCAAGCTTTCTTTTTACAAATCACAGAAATATAGAATGGGTTTGGTTGGAAAGGGACACTAAAGACCACCTGTTTCCAATCCCCCCTGACACAGGCAGGGATGCCAGTCACTAGATTAGGTTGTGCAGAGCCCCATCCAACCTGGCTCTGAACACATCCAGGGATGGGACATCCACAACCTCCCTGGGCAACCTGTTGCAGTGCCTCACCATCCTCACAGAAAAGAATTCTTTCCTAAAATCTGACTTAAACTACTCTAAATCAAATAATATCAAATAATTATTTGATTTGCATTTCCCCAGCTTCACAAATATAGACACAAAAGTTATTACTGACAATAAATTTCTCACAGATTTATAATTACTCAGAATTTTGTTCAATGTTACCTACAGTCGGTGAACTTTTGCCCAACATTATGGCACACATCTAAGATGGTCTCTTTTCAAGTATACTAAGTTCAAATAATGGGATGTCTATTTTCAATTATTGTTTTGATAAAGAAATGTAGCTTACATTGGACACTGCTTAAAAAAATCTACAATATAGTATTAGGGAAATAAAATTGTGCAAAAAGTACAGGTATTTTAGTATCATGCAGAATGTAGCTAAATTACTGAATTAATCAAATTCTAGCAACAATTTGAGGGATATACAGCAATTTTCTCTGTGTAGATTGTCAATTCCTGAATCATGTTTTCAGCTATTTAATTGTAATTACTCGTCCCAATTTGAAAGTTTCTTCCATTTTTCAGTTCCAATAGAAGTCTTAGAAATATTACCTATTTTAACTGTGGGAAATCCTCTATACCAGCCATCAGAATCAAAAGAACTCTCCAAGATTGCACTTAATAGATTGTATTTTACTCATACTGTATATGGATGCTGACTAGGAAACCAATTTTCTTGAATCTTATCCGTCTTGCTGTCTCTTCATAGTAAAACGGTAATGTTTGGAAAATTCAATGTTTAGCAGATGAAGAGTGACTTACAAAGTTTAGCTAAGAAATGAAACAGTGCTAAGTCTTGCCAAGATTAAAGAATTCTAGGGATATAAAAGTAGCTGCCTGCTTGTCAGCAAAAATGTACATTTCAGGACCCGCTTGGATTGATTCTCTGGACTTACATCAAATTTGTACTTTGTTAATTTGTTTCCTCTTCTTTTTTCTTTTTTCTTTTTTTTTTTTTTTAATTAGAGACTGGTCTGGTCACATCATGGCAAACTTTCCAGACAGCAGGAAAAAAACTCAGAATACAAAGGAAGCAGGATGAAGGAAAAATTGTTGCAGGTTAGACAATATAATCTGTAGGTGACAGCACAGCAGAGGACTACAAGTTAGGTCTTCTACATTAAGGTTCTGGTCTTTCAGCTGATCTTGAGTCAACTACTACATCACACGTTTTCAAATATAGGCATGTGTTTTACATATGAGGTTATGTCTTTGTATACAGTAATTGAACTATTGTATACATCGGTATCCCTTTTTAAACTCCTCTCAAACCAAGCATTGGAAAATACATTATTCTTCAGAATAGGCGTTTTAACTGGCACAAGTTCTGAGTCAAGATTTTAAAGAATTTCAGCTGAAAAATGGATATTAAAGTGATATTTAACACAATCTGTCTACCTGAAAAGTATGTTGCACATTTTTAAAGATGACTGTTCATAAAACACTTGGAAATTTTTAGATGAGGTTTGGCTGAAGCAGAGCAAGGTATTTGACTAACAGTCCAATTCAAACAGTTAAAAATAAAGAGTAAAGTACAAATAGGTAAATCAAAGTACTTTCATAAATTAGTGACCACTCTGAGAAAGGTTAAATACAGTATTCAAGCAGAAAACGTAAGTCTCAAAAGGTCCTATTGCAAAACATACTTGAGAGAAAAAATACATTAAAAGTATTTTACTAATATTTACTACAACACATGAAACTGTGTATGACATTACTATGCATTTGCACTTATGTTTCTTTTGGAAAACACACTGTGGATACTGTAAGGGACACTTTTTTTTAATTTATTTTTTGAAGGCGTTATTCAAATCTTCAGAGCAATAAAGAAACCAACAATGATCATTTCCATTGTGTGAAAATATGCTGAGGTTCACTATCTTTATCTTAGCTCACTTTTAAAGAGGGATCAATGAACTAGCATGTAAAAATGCGCAGATTTAAGTTCTTAGGAGGTTGGGAACTGGGAAATCTCAGTGCCTGTACTGATTTCATGAGTAGCTACAAGAATACTGCAAATTGCAGACCGAATTTTTTTTTTAAATACAGGATATTTCTACAATTAACATCGTATAAAGGAAATGAGGCATCATTTCAGATCAGCTTTAGTGTTTTAAGTATTTTGCTTGTCCCTTTCCTGTGCAGGAGGAGGTAACACTTTGGCAAATGCAATGCCTATCAGAACACACTGCAATAAAAAGACAGAAAAGCCTGCTCTGAACATAAAGTGATGAAAGTTTCTTTTAAAGCAGCCTTCTGGATATCATTCTGGCCAAGTCTAAAATGTGTCATGGAATAGGTGTAGCTAATTTCACAGACAGAGTGCGTTCAAGAAGTGGATTAAAATGTTCCTGAAATTTCCATCCAAAAATGTAGTGTGCAGAAAAATGTGAAGAAACCATACAGAATCCATGTCAATACTTAAATGTATGTGTTGGCCTATGTGTAACTTGGTGTCATTATTTACTAGTGAAGTGGTTGAGAAAAACCATACTTTTGAAAATCATCTTCTTGTCCCTATTGTACACTTCCACATTTTCTTTGCTCTCTGTTCTCCTATGTATTTATTCCTGTGATGTGATTCTAAAACTGTATGGTTTGCCAGCTCTGGCTGCTGTGGAACAGAACTGATGGAAGCCTTGCTGACATTCATCCTACGGCAAGGAGTCATTTTTAAGCAGGAGAGAGCCAGCACCCGAAGGCACATTGGATAACAAACATCAGAGACAGGAATAACAGAGACTCAATCATTGCTTAATCCCTCTAAACTAGAGTCTGGTTTTGAATCCTTAGTTACTCAGAACACTATGGGTGTGTCAATTTAGGCCTCAAAAGCATCTGACAGCAGCAGAGGAGTCTTCTCGCAGTCTCCTGTATATTCTTATTCCCCAAAACGAAGTGGTACGACAAGGTTGAGTGTTTCTTTTGTCTTTCCTGTTTATTAACAAAGTCTGTAAATATGCATTCACAGTTAAAACAGTATGGTAGTTCAGGACCTTCCCTCTAGTCAGGGAGCACATCATCAGGCAGTCAAATTTTCAGATTAGTGGGGAGTAAGGACCTGAAGAGGGAAATAACATGAGCTAAGGAACGAATGGTATTTGTGGAAGCACACACACTTGCTTAAAAACACAAGGTGCAAGACCTTAGGAGGAAAATGCAATTGTTGATTTAGGATATTTGCCTTTTCAATAATTAAAACAGAAAAATGTATCCATGTCCAGGGTAAAAACCCACTTGAAAATGAACCGTCAACACAGAGAGACCGGGGTTTTTTAAGTGTCTCGTCTTGTTTCCATTCCATCAGAGAAAAGGCTGAAAGAAAACTGGCAGTGTGTTTTGGTTCAAAGGAAACAGCCAAGTGAACATCATAGTTACCATTATTTCAATCAGTTTTCAGGCAAATTAACACAGTTAGCAGTGCATCAACAAACTAGTGGAACCAAAATATGTCCCAGAAAATCCTAAATGTTGTTACTCAATGAAAAATTCTCAGGTAATTTATATGTCTATCTTCTGCAGCAATCTAAAGAAACTTTCATTATTAAAAAACTGAGTTTCCTTCAATCCACAGAATATTCCATGCATTTTTGTACTGCTGAACAGATTTCATAAAAATGCAAGTGGGATACTCCCAGCAGAGCATGTGTTTCTGCCAAAGATGGAGTTGAAGTTATGCAAATCTACCCAGGCAGCAAATACAGAAAGGCTTGTGACTGGCAAATGGTGAAAAAGGACATATAATGCTCATATGAGCCAACATATTACATCTTACAGACACTGGGATGTTTTCCTCACACTTTACACCTAGGGACACACTAGAAGATTTCTTTTCTACTGTCCGGAGACCACCAGTAAATCACGTTTTACTAAATGCATCCTGAGGACTTGCCCGTGACATACAGAGCATAGCCAAGTTACAGGGAATATGATGAAATGGTGAAAAAGCTTTCCTCTTTTTCCTCTGGCTTCTCAGCTTTTGGAGAGCTTGTGTTTCTTATTGGACTTATGACCCTGACATCCATTTCAGCTTTTACTCAATTTTCCCTTTTCCCTACTACAATTCAACAAGGAGCAACTCATCCTCGTCCCCATAATGTCCATGTCACATCTCAGAATTTCCTCCTAACTTATTCAGTCAGGCCTTGTAACCTTTCTTCATTTCTCTTCCCTTAACCCTTTTAAAATTTCCATTTTACATTTTACGTGGAGCGTCTTACAGCTGCTCCAGCCCATCTTTTCGTCTCTCAGTCACATACGCATCTTTAAAGTACAGAGGCAGATTTCAAGCAAAAAGGTCTTTGTCCTCTCCTTCAAGCTTTGAATCAAGCACATTCAGCTCAAATTTTTCATGACAGTTCTCTCACAGTGACAGCTCATAAAGAGGCACCAGAGTACGAATAATTTGTACTTCTACACAGCTAAGTGTTCAGACAAATCACAGATCTTCTGGGTGGACCCACTGATGACACGTTTGAAGGGTACTGTCGCAGAAAAGACAGAGGCATAATAATAGGAGTTGTTATGTATCACAAGGATGGAGGAGTCCTAAGAAAAAGATTATTTATAGGAGAGAAATACCTGAAATTTTAAAATGACAGAGCTCAAAACAAATCAAATTGCATGCATCATTAATTTTTCAGTATTTGTACTTAAATGCTCTTGTTCATGATTTCATAGGTAAAGCTGGGAATTCCAAGGAGGTGTTTGACCACTGCACTCAGAGGATGGTGTTATGCTCCTTTTAAAACCTGCCACACATCATGGCACCTGCCAATGAAAAACCACACATCCTTTTACTGGTTCTGACTATTTCAACCACTGTTGAACCACTACTCATTGTATCTTGCTACTGAGTGGCAGCCCCGTGGAGGTGAGATGGCCACCTGAGTGCAGCGACAGGGAAAGCTGGCCTGCACCATGCCCTGCTTTCACTGGACTCCTGGGCAGTACATGTCTCAAGTGAAACAGTTTAGATATACATACCCACTGCTGCTGGGCTGCAGAAGGCTCCTTGAGAAGGCCTCAGATTCCAAAGGGTACCCAAAATCTAAAGGATCATTTAAAATGTAAAACCTGAATTATTTTCCAAAAAATATTTGAATATCAAGTTGTGATCATTCCTACTAGGTGGATTTGGTTGAACAAATATTTAAAATAACTTCTGACGAGAGTTCTGTCCAGATTTGCAGCAAATCCACTTAGAAAATAGGATGAGAGTGGTTTCAAAACTTGCCTGTTAATGACAAAATTTTGTTATCTTTACTCAAATTTATCATGAAGTAATACAGATAACCTTGTGGCCATTTCACATTTACTTGGGATTCTTCTGGTTAGGGGAATTGAAAAAAAAAATCCAGAAGAAGCATTCTTGATAAGATAATTCAGCTTGAGACAAGCAACCAATTTAGAGACTGGAAATAACAGGTTTGTGAACAAAAAAAAGTGTTGAAACCATATGTAATTTTAAGACTTTCTATATCTTGAACCTGCTATTTTCTCACTTTATAGGTCATTCATAAAACACAGAATTTATCAGCCTAAGTCATATCATTATTCCACAGTTTTCCTTCATAACATCAATTCCAAACTATGTTAAATTTGTGCTTTGCTTTTTTTCACTGCCAGTAAGTTTTTCCTAAAAGAAATCTCTGCAACTTTTTTCTAGAATTATTAACTGGTAAAATAACATTGGATTATTGGGTTAAGTCAAAAATCATATCAAATTGTGGGTCTTCGCACAGGTGAGATTAATATTAAAACTAAAATTCCTATACTGCTTCTTGTCTCTGCCTTCTCTTTTATTTCAAATGAACCATCTCAATGAATTGAACAAGACGGATATTCACGTAAAATAATTCCATGTTGATTTGACTTACTGACTCTGCAACAATTATGCTAATATTACAACATCGCCATATTTTTAAGTAAAATTATTTGTACGTATCTTTATTAAATTCCATCCCTAACATATTCAATTATACATTTTCGGTTTTGTTCTTTTCTGCTTAGTTATTTCCCTCACCCCTCACCACACACAACAGAAATAATTCCACAGAGTTTTCTCAGGTGATGACATTTAAGATCATATTAATCAGCTACTGCAGTTGATTTATAACATAAATGAGCAGGAAAAGGGAGTTTGGAGGGGTTTTGTTCATTTTCCTCTGGACACAGGGGTTGTTCACTTCAGTACTCCATTAACTGAAACCATGCTGTTATCTTTTTCTAGCGACAGTCTTGCTGGTGTGCCCTTATCCTACGGTTCTGCTCCCCACAGCACTCAAATTGGCTGATCAGTTTGTTGCAGTAAACCATTATCAGCAGAACCAAGGGGACTATAAGGTCCTCTGGTTTGAGGCTCCTGAAGTTGCAGAACCCCTGAAAGTACAGAGAACATCCCAAAAGCTGTAAACCATGCCCCACCATTGGCTTCCATTCTCCCCACCTATCCCTTACCTCATTTGCTGTAATCCCTACTCCCCGCCCTTGTTACACCTTTACTGGCTACAGTGTGTTTTCCACGCCTGTGCTGTGGGGGTACAAAACGACCCTCATGGCACGTGGCTTCTACCACGCCAATAAACTCTTTGACCCCACGGAGACCCCCTCCGCCTTTTCCTTACCTCCTCAGCGCGCTACAGATATCGGGGGTCGAGGTGAACCCGTTGGGGAATTCGCCCGTCCTCCCGCGCCAGATGGTTCTGTCCAGCATCCAGCCGGTGCAGGCGGAGAATGCCGGGTGCCAGGACACCGAGCTAGCCAAAACGGCACCCAGAAGCATCAGCTGGCGTAGATGGCAATACGCCCATACGTCACCTTCACATGCAGTTGTGATCAGCATGGTTACATAGCCAGAACTAAGAAAACATAAGCATATAATCTCTGAAGAATTACTGAATAATCGCTTTCTTCTTTTTTGTCTCGTTCAAATAGTTAATTGTGTGCCTGGTTCAAAGGTCAGCAGTATGAAGCTCACTCCCCCTTTTCAACTGCACTAATCACTACATTTGCAAGAGATCTAGATCACTACTATAAACTCTTTTTCTATGGAGGAACTAGGTATCCCTAACCTGCACACCGAACTTACATACGCAGAAAAACTTTTAAACAGCACTCTGCACCATAGCAGTAGCTCTGGAATTTATTATCAACTAAAAATAAATCTTTACAACTTGTGTTTAACATTATTTGTCTCCACGACTTTGTCTCCCAACAAAGCGTATCACTCTAGTGCCAACATTTTAGTTCTGTAGCCTTTGCTTGACCAAGAGGAAGAAATAAAGTAAAACAATTTGCAGAGACAGTGAGAGAATGAAAGGCCTCACCTCTTTCCCCACTACACATAAATAACCCTCATTTAGTAATGTGGCACAGCTTTTAGAAGTGCCTTGGCTGGGCTGAACTCTCTTCCCGCAAGGGTTCAGATGCAATAAACACTGATACACTCTGAAAGTGGTATTTAAAGAAAATTGTAACTACATTTCATCCCGAGATCTGAGGATATTTTAAATAACAAAGATCTTATGGATCGGTTTATGTGGCAAGCAATGCAGGAGTAAAATTCAGCATTTTTCTGACTGTTTTTGCATCTCTTTTGCTCTTACTTCAGACAAATGAAGTCAATGTAAGAGCAAACCACCTTACTACAGTAGGTATTTAAGAATATTTCAGCTTCTCAGAGCATTTTTTTTAAAGACACAGCACTGAAACTGAAACAACTCCTTATGGGATAAGTCAACTGGAGCACAGAGAGCAATGTTTCGACAGTGTTAAACAATTCCCACAGAATCCAGAGACAATCTGTACCACAAGTAAGTGAGTGTGTTTAATAAGAGATTCATACTGTGATATGTAGGTGTCTTATAATCATCTGACATGTTTTCAGAGACATGTTTTCTATTTTCTTCTATGGACATAATAGCATTTTGGTTTGTTTTTTGAGACAGGACATCTGGGAGAAGCTAAAATAAATCCATACTGTGGGGAAGAAAATAAGAATAAACTAATACATGGAATTTCTGGACTACAGGTTACAAACCCCACAGGATCTGGAGAGCACACATTTTCTCTCACAATTAATGTTAACCAGCTGCATCTACCGTTCCATGTTTTCCTCTCATTTGAGCTTATATAGTCAGAAAATCATTGGAATAAGAAGAGACAAAGACTAACCTGCCACCATGGAATAGTGAAATATTTTCATACGTGTGCCTCTTATGCTTGAAGAAAACCAACCCCCAAACAAACAGAGAACACTTCTCTGTAGTACCCACACGTTTCCTTTTGAGTGTAACCCTTTGTGAGGAGCCAATTCAGTTTTGTTACGCCTCAACAATGGTTTTCAGAAGCATGTGGAGCAGGGGTGCCAGGCGCAGGAGGCAGCTAGCAGAAGCCTTGTCTCTGGGAGGACTTCGCCTGGCAGCACCGCACACGAGGCAGGCAGCGGGAGACGCTGCGGAGGAGCTTCTCCGATCAGGTCATGAAAAGGTCTCCACCAATGGCCGGCAAAGGAAGGTTGGACTGGAAAGGAAGGTCCCCTGTTAGCGGGCGGACTTTGGCAGGGGCCAGGGGTGCATAAAAACTAACTGCGCTGCTGCTCGCTACTGTTTGTTGGTCCCGCTCACTCCCTCCCTTGCCATGGTCCCAGCCTGCCTCCTGGCTCTCCTGCCCTCGCACCTGTCCTGCCTTCCTGTGCCCCTGACCGCCGCCTTACCACTTCGCCCCACGCCCTTGCCTGGGCTGCCTGCTTCCTTCCCTGCCGCCCCGATCCAGCCGTCACTGCCCGCCCTGCCGCCCTGATCCAGCCGGTCGCCGNCCGCCCGCCCCCCCCTGCCCCCCTGACCCAGCCGGTCGCCGCGACCCTTCCCAGGCTCCTGCTCCTCCCGTCCGAGTGCCCGCTCACCGCGTGTCCGGTGCCGTGGCCGCCGGAGCCGCGCCCCTCCGGGCGCCGCGCAGGCTCGGTCAGTGCCAGCCCCGCCACGGGCCGGCAGCGTGCGCACCTCCCGCCTGGCCACCGGCAGCACTGCCCCCGCTCGCTGGTGGTAACGCCCTCTTCTTCTCTCTGTCCTCTCTCCTCTTCCCCAGTGCTTTTCCATTTTCCTTTCCTCTTTTCTGTCTTCTCTAGCCGTCTTTCGCTCGGGCAACTCCTTTTCCTTCTCCTTTTTGTTATGAATGAACAATTCTCAGAGACAACGTTTGCCTCGTTTGGCTCCATTTTGTTCCCAATCATCCATTTTTAAAATAACTCCTCGCAGTTCCCCACAGTGGAACGCGACACTCTCCCACAAAAACTCCTCTGTAATTCAGATTAAATGGTAGAAATTAATTTTTTGCTGTTTGTATGAGACTCTGCACATTGCACCTGTCTTCACATTAACTTATCTTACATATATATTTATATACATTTTTATATATTCCCCTTTATAGAGGAAAAAAAGCTGCTCACATGAGAGCTGTAAAACATACACAGCAATATAAACACACCACATCAGCAGTAAGAGAAAGGTTGCAATGATGCTTGTCCACTAGTACCTTATAGACTTGTAGCAATCAGCAACTGCACCCAGAGCCATCATAATTTTTCTTGTGTTAAGAAAGGATTTCCTGTTACTTAACCCTTTTTAGTAGTTCCATTCTGCATCTGAACTCAGAAATTAAACAGTATTATGGCTTTCAAAATAATTTGCAATACTGATCCAAATAAAAGGTTAAACTGTACAGTTCAATGACTCTACAAGGGTATTCCAGTGCTTTCCAAGCACAACTGAAACAAGTTGAACAATAAAACACCAAAATGTCAAAACTTTTTCCAGGAGATCCTCTCATCAAACAGAAAAATCAAAATCGCATGTCTGTCGGATCCATCATAAGCATATCTGCTAAACATATTCAAGGCAAAAAAATACAATATCCAGTCTTCGTAAAGGCACTGCCACAGTCTTTGTCACTCAGATCCCTCCTGAGAACTGTATCCTGACATTAGAGCACTATTAGTCAATAAATTTTTGCTGGCAGTCAGAGTGAGATTTCCCTGTGATTTCTGGTTATTCTGCTGAATGGGATGGTTCCATCCTTATCTTATTCTGCCCAACTCTTCTGCTGCTTCATTTATGCTTATATTCTTTTCTTCACAAGCTCTTTGTAGCAAGGGCTGTCTTTTTAATTATGTGTGCTAACAACACTTGGCTCAATGGAGCAATAAGAAATACTGCACTAAAAATGATAATAAAATACCCTTTCCTTATGGAAGAAATTAAATAAACAGTTCTATTCCTTCTGCAACTCCATTAGAGCACAAATAAACAGAGAATCCTGCACCAAGCTTTAGATATAATGCTCAATCTCTTAAACAGAAACAACAAAATCCACAGAGACCAGAGAGAAGATGAATTTCAGATTCTAATAGGCACAAATGGACTTTAATATGTCTTTCCAAAGATCTTCTGACTAGCAAAAATCACAGGGGAGACGATTAGAGAGATAATAGCAAGTCACAGTCATGCATGTATCTGATATGCTTTTAAACTGAACAACAAATACAAAACAAACAAACAACACATATTCAGAATGTCAAGAACTACTCTTTTTTCCTGCATTTGTTGACTACTTAAAAATTCCTATCTATCCTGTTTTCCTTTTCCCTTTGAGGACAGCTTTTTTACTATCATCCAGACAACCACAATTTATAACAAAGACTTAGGACATGTAATAGATTAGGACTTGGCCTGGTACAACCAGTTGCCATGAGGAAAAATTACCCAGAGATACATAGTGAAAACAAACCCATAATATGACCTAGAGGATCAAAATATTGCACAAAACTTTGGCACTCATTGCAACACTTACAAATACAAAATATCCAATTGGAATATACTGTTAAGAGGGGGGAAAAAAAATTATTCTAAGCCTAATATTTTTTGCAGCCAACTTGCTTAAGCGAATCCCAGCAAAGCACAGTGTGAGTGCCAAAGTCAAGAGGCAGAGAGTTGCAGACATTCCTAAGCAGCACAAATACCTTGGGGGAAGGTAGATTTGCATGAGGCTCTTGGGCGTAAAAGAACACTTAGATGATGATTTCCATGACTATTAGGGTGTAGGTTCTCATTCTGATCCATGATTTCATCCCAGAAATTACATTCTTACAACTTTATTGCTAAAATAGCCTCAGATCATATCTGTACTTTATCCTATTTTATATTCTAGTTGCATCACTTTTCATCAGTTTGGATAGGATACTTCCTTCTCACTTCCCAAAATAGTGATGGCAGTCACTGGAATCTGAAAATATTGAGATACCAGGAGAGAATGACTTTAAATGGTTTCCGTCCTAAGTCATATCCTATCTGATGGACATCTGAAAACAGAGAAATTCTTTAACATTTCTCTGAAATGTGAAGTTTGTAACCATCAGAGGCAGTTCTGTTAATTGTGAATGATTAGCCTTCCAAGCCATGAAAAGTAACACCTAAAGTAACCTCTAATGATTCTGTAAAACCCACTAACTGCATAAGTAGTAATGCCTTTGTTAATGCCGCTTACTGCAGATAATTGTTGCAGTGTCCAGTGATTTTAATTGTTTAGGAAATGAAAGGACTCTCAGACTATGACATGTTTTCCTTTGATGCTGAATGACAAAATAATGTACAAATAACTATATTAATTTTCCAATTTGTCCTTGTGTTCTGAGTCACCTAGAAACCTTCATGATGAAGCTACTGTTTAATACATTTATTCTGGATGACTTGCTATGAATTCAAAAGAAGAAAGCTGAATTAACCAAATTCTTTATACGGCAATCAACAGCAAATGTAATAAAATAAACATTCTCTACTTCTCATACAGAAACTGCATAAAGTAGTGACAGTAGCCTAAACAAATCACTCCACCTTCCTTGTGAAATAATTTCAGTCTCAATGGCTAAGTTTTTTATAGTCATAAATATTCCACAAAAAATGCACTTGCATCTCTGTTGTTCAGCAGTATAAGTTATATACAAAAGAGACAAAAGTTTTTTAAATCAGTACCTGTTCAGTTAAGACAATGCTAATACTAAACATTTACATTTCCTGTGTCTTTGTTTAGATCATTCATCTGAAAGAGCTGAACAAGAAAATAAATTTCGAAAAAAAAATCCATCTTCAGCTCCTGGTATCCTCAAGTTACTTACCTGTTTTTCTTGTGGGAACAATGGAACATTATAAAACAAATTATATTGCCAACAGCAACAGGATTGGTTTTAAGAATCAGTTTCCACAGGGCAGAGATGCAAATGGTTACAAAAGGTGTAAGGTAATGGAAAGTCAGATCCTATTGTGTTTAGGTTGTTCTCCTGGAAGTTACAGAAATGTTAGCAGACAGAAGAAGGAGCCAGTCCTTTGTCTGTACAGTAGGTTCCCTATGTAGTGAATGATGTGTCTTCATTTTAGATGACTTTTAGCTCTTCTAAACATATGGTCTGGAGTAAAGAACAAATAAGTCAGTGGAAACATTCCCATCTATTTGAATAGTCTTCAAATAAAATATTTAGGTACTTATTTCCAGAGAATGACTGTCAACAAAAATAAAGGGAAAAAAAAGAAGGCACAGGGTAAGAGGAGAAAGATTTAGATTTTAGTGTGGAGTAAGTCTGTTTTGCTCCATGTCCTGAAAGGAACTTGTAAAAAGATTTCAGACTTTTTTTTTAACATTAAAATACTCACTTAATAATATTAGTAAATTCCAGAAATATTTGTGGAGGTTTTATCTCAGTGAAACTAGAAGCTAAGCCAAACCAGCTTCCTTTGCTTCTTTCTCCATTTTAAAGTGTTGCAAAAGCTTTCTTTCCCCTCTGACACTTAAAAAGGTTGAAACGTACACTTTCCAGAATGAGGATTTTTTTGCAGTAAAAATGCATGTAGGACAGTACAGAAGACACTTTTGTATTTGAGTGCATAAGCACACATAAATGTATTTCTTTTTCCTCCCTGCTCAGTGCTATGAATAGAGAAAAATAGAAAAATATTTTAGCCAGTCTGGCATGCTTCTCCATATAACTACGGTTGACATAAATGTACATAATAAAAATCCATAACATGAATGTATGTATATTGAAAGTAGAGACAGAAAACAGTCACTTGGACAAATATAATGTAGTGTTAATAAACAGTGTTTGTTTCCCTATCATATGCAAGTGACAGTAGGGAGCACAAAATGCAATATGAGCGCAGGTCTCCAGTTGAGATACACCATTTCTAGGCTACTCGAAGTATTCTCTTGCCTACCCCTCGTATTGTTAAGCTTAATGCATTCTGGTTCCTTTCAGCCTCCTGCAATCTATTGGAAAGAACTTTATTTCAGTTTTATACAATGGTAAGACTTGCCCTTGCTAGTATTTATAGCATACACAGTAAATTCAGGTAGTTGTGAATCACTCAAGGTTTCTCTTTTTTTTTCCATTCCTTTGAAAGAAATGTGAGTTGCATCATCCAGCAAAGACCACCTATGAATGGAATTTCACAGTCTTGCTAAATGTCTGCTGAACAACATCTTGCCATCACTCTGAATGTCCCACTCTTCTTCTTCCCCGAGTTTTTTATTGCTAAGTCTGATGCCATGTGGCCTGCTTTATTCCTTTGGTCAGTTGGGATGAGCTGTTGCAGGTGTATTTCTGCCCAACTGCTTGTGCACCAGTCCACTTGCTGTCAAAGTGTTTCAAGCATAAAAGTCCTTGATGCTAAGTGCACTGCTCAGCTATAGTTAAAACATCACTAAATTTTGCAACACTGTTTTCAGCATAAATTGAAAACACAGCCCAATACTAGCTACTGTGAAGAAAAATTACTTATCTATTCCAGTCAAAACCAGAACCTGCCAAGAATTTCAGGAAATCATAGTATTTTATATTAATTTATATAGTAGTAAAGAATGAAAAAAGCAACGACTTGGTGCACAAATCAATCTTCAAATTCGCAAAAAGTCATCTCTGAAAGGGCATCTACCATTGCTCCATATCAAGGATTTAACACAAGGAAGGATATAATTAAGGAGAAAGGAAAGGGTATTGTTTTGTGTGATTATACAACATGTTAATACTGCACTAGGGTTCATAAACTGTAGGGAAAGCGGATATCAGATGTGTCTGTTGCACTGATTATAACCACTTAATGCAACATCAAGGTTTTTTGGACAAAAAAAATAAAAAAGAGAAAAAATTGGTGATGAGATTAACTGCAATGGTAAACAATACATCCTCATATGGTCAAATGTAAATTATTTTAACTTAACCCCATATTCTGGTTTGAAGAATGTGATTAGAGGGAGTTGACTAGAGGAGTTACTTGCTCTGGAACCAAAATTAGCTTCAAGAATAAGGTCAATACAAGAGAATACTTCTAGTAATTCTTGGTAATGATACAGTGTTGCGGTGAGCCATGGCCAGAGCCATGGTCAGCAGGACCAAGCAGACCAACAGGTCCAGTGGTTTGATGCCTCCACAGCACAAGGACAGTGAGCACACAAAAGGCTGTGTGGAGCACGCTGACCATTGGCTGCTGCCACCCCTCCCCATTATAGCTCATATTTGGGTATTTCTCTGGAAAGTTCTACGTTCCTCGGTTGGTAATTGGCCCATGTTAATCCTCTACCCCCACATCTTCTCCCATTTGCCCAAATCCCTTCTCCCCCATTTTGTAAGACCCCCTAACTGATATTTTATTGGTTACTGTATGTTCTCCACACCTATTATGTAGGGGTATAAAACCCCGCACCCGCCTAATTTTCTTGGCTCTCCTCGTGGCTTCTGCCTCGAATAAACCCTTCTCTGCCCCACGAGGAAGTCCCTCCGCTTTTTCCTCCCTCCTTCGCGCACCCTGCCATCGGGTGGGTAAGGGAAACCCGAGCTGGTGCTTCGCCTGCCCTCCAGCACCGCGGTCGGCCTCTGTCCCCCCGGCCTGGGGCAGGTAGAACATTGCTCGGTGCTGAGATAGCGTGCTAGCTGGAACAGCACCGTGGCAATACAGTACAGGAAGATTTCATCAGTGTGGGAGATGACTGGATGTTTGCTTGTTCAAAACACTCACTTTCAGGTCACCCTGTATACAGGAGTAACTGAAACCCTACTTTGTAATGTGCTCATATGAGATGATAGACACTAGAATGAATTTAAAAAGTTTCTGTTAGCTGTATCAACCTACAGAATGCAAATTTGAGAAAAGCAAATGAAATTTTTGTTCATATCAAATGAAGTGTCAGGATAATGCTAGAAAGTGTTTGCACAATGCTACAAAGCATTGATAAGATACATCTGAAATTTAAAATACTAGCCATCAGGGAATGCTATTTCACTCTAAAGTCTGGAGGTGATGAGAAGACCTTGCACAGAGAAGCAGAAAACTCTCAAACAAGTAAAAACTAGGTGACTAAGACAGCTTTTGCTGGAATTATCCCTTATGAGTTACCTAGCCAAGACCACAACTATCAGGTTAGCTGGTGGAAATAATATGACAAGGCATCAGTCATGCTCTCCACAAGTGCTTCATTCATTCACCCCTTCCTGTGGGCCATAATCTCTGACTGGATCAAATCTTGCAGGATTGTCAGCCACAGACATGCAGAAGCTACACGCAAAACATGTAAGAGTGGACAAGAGTCACTCAAAATAACATTGCTCTGTTGCATTATAACAACACATAAAATCGAGTTTGCTTATTTTCAGTTTCTAGGCAGAGACAACAAAAGTGAAGAATAAGGATCCTGTTGAGGTTTACACATTTATGTTCCTTCTGTCTGTCAGTGCTATCAAAAGAACATCTTTCTTATCAGTTCCCGTAGTTATATCTGACACTCTCTGAAGACTTACCATCTTCCTTACAATACACTAGATACTTTTTAAACTGAGTAACAGGGTCTTCTTGGATTCCTCACAAGTTCTGACATGCATGTAGAAGGGTGGATTTCACAAGCAAACCAGAGAAGGCTGACATATAAATTGTTAAAGAAAAAGACTTAGATCTCACATATCATTGAAAATCACAGTGTAAGTCTTCCTAATACATTTTATATTTCACAGATTACATGGATTGCTCCCTTTTTCCCCTTTTTTGAAGCCTGACGGAATAGCAAATACTCAGATGTTTTTCTCATCTGAAAAATAAATTTTCCCAGCTCCTTCTGATATACATTATTGTCTGCATATACAAATTGGAATTAATAAAATAGAATTTAAATTGGCTTCTTTAATTTCTGCTCTGAATATGTCTTTACTTCTGTTTGTAGGATAGAGTCTCTGAGAGAGAGCACAAATGTACTGGGTCTGGTCTTTTATCAACAGAACTGCTCACAGGGATTCCAGAGTGGAGACAATTCTGTCCCCTGTTACCTCTGTGCACCCCATTAAATGTAGAAAGAGTAAAGACAATGGAGTCACCTATGTATCTTCAAACAAATTCAAATTGGAGTTATTTAGGTAAAAAAAGATACTGGGATTATTATGTTTACAGATTCATTAAAGAAGGTTGATGTTTGAGCATGGATGGACAGGACAGCTTTGGAAAGAACAAGGCAATATATTTTTATTTACAGCAACATTCTAGACATTAACAGATAATGCACTCAGCTACCTAAAGCATTACGAGATAAACACTAAATGTTGTCTGCATCGCCTTCAATGTGCTTTTTGAAGGGAAATGTCATATATTTTTCTGTACTTACTGTTTTCACTTTGGGTGATTGTTCTTTCATTCTGTAATTTGCACAAGGGAGTGTAATGAAGTAAGTTTTGGGGGGGGGGGGGGGGGGGGGGACAAAAAAACGGC
>VZTI01010038.1:345045-401971 GCA_013397865.1 Struthidea cinerea
CAAGACAGCTACTCAAAGGAATCTCAAAAAAAGGCCTCAAGTAGACCTTGAATTCTCAAAGAATTGGCTCTGACATCTTCACTAGCTTCAGTTCAAAACTATTCAGAAGAGAGCAAGATGTTCAGAAAACTCACAAGCTGTACCAGTCTGCTACAATACCTCCTGGAATGAGCACAGCTGCAGCTGAAGTCTGAGATACCTCAATCAGCTAGTAGACTTGTATTTCGACTACACAGCCTTCTAAATAAGCGAGTATCTTTTTGTTAAATGTGTGCTTTACATCCCCTGACAGCAGGATTCTATTCCCAAATCTCACATCTGCTGCACACATCACATTCAATACAAATAATTATAACTTGAGGCTCTGTTTCTGTGGTGTCAAAGGTGCTTAAAGATTTTACTGCTGGAAGGATTTCATGGGCACTAGGGTTGGTGATATTACCTCTTTTGTGTGTAAGTTCCACAGGAGATTCAATTCTATTGTAACTTCGAGAAAACTGTAAGCTTTGAAGTTCCAGTCACTCATGAGAGGTGGGGCTCAGCACACTCCAGGTATTGCCTGAGGTGTGGGGATTATGAACCCTCCTTTGTGAGGAGCAAATGGCCTGAGAAGACATGAAAGCAAAAATGAAAGCATCCTTGCAATCCATCCCCATTAAGAAGCACACATTTCTACTTAATGCAATCTTTTCTCTCAGAGCCCTCTTCCTAGACCCAGCTCATGATGGTTGTGACCCACTATATTGATCCAACACGGTTTGCTGTGACTACCTACCTATCTTTAAAAAGATAACCTATCTTTTGTTTTCTTCCCTTCAGCTCTTCTCCCATACACTTAGAGTTTCTCAGGCAGAACCAATGTGTGCAAGGTCACTTCTTTCCTTCATATTTTCCCGTCATGACTGGGAATAGCACCGTGTATGTGCTACTTTCCATATCCAATATTTTCAACACTCTCAGACTTACACCTTTTAATGGCTCAGTTCTTTCACTACTGTCACTGTGTCTGCAGTTGTCTCATTTATGATTTACATACCCTCACATGTGCTGTTATTTAAGTACAGTTTGCGGTTATGCATGTGTGTATAACGTGTGTATATGAACATAAACAGCAGGTGTGTACAAATGTAAAGATACCGACATGTAAGGGGGTGTGTGCATAATATAAAAAGTCTCAGACCCAAACCGAAGGTAGCTTTTTTCAAGAGATCATTGTGAGAGAGTGAGGTTAGGAAAGGGGCCTTCCTTCTCACCACAGTAACAGGACAGCTGTAACTGTGACCACCTGCAAGACATGACACAAACAGTCCTTTTTTTCCTCCGACTGTCTCTGTGTGAAGGCCGAGCACTGAAAAATCATTCTAACTTGTTGCAGGACACAGTATTTATGAGGTACCCATTTTTTTATTGATTCAGTCAGCACCAGTCTGGTCAGTGACATTCAAGGGTGGCATTACACAAGCCAATATAATTCTTATTTAATTGTCAAATGCCCATCTACTTGAGTGTTTTTATTCTCTTTATTTCCCAGCCGAGGTGCTGTCTTGCAATGTGTAGCGTAAACAAGCACAATCAAGCATGGGGCATGCTCAGTGTCCCCACAAAAGGGACTCAAGAAAGAAACATGCTGTTTGAACTGTCCAGCTCTGCCATAGTATTTGCTTCCCATTTAGGGACAGCCTGATCTTCTGAGGACTTTCAGTGCTTACTCTTCTTTATGGTGTGAAAAAATTGGCCTGAGAGGTTATGGAGGCTCCTTCCTTGGACATATTGAAATGTCATCTGGACATGACTCTAACATGCCATATGAAACCCTTTGTGAGCAGAGAGGTTGAACCCTTATAGCCTTTCCCACTCTGTGACTCCAGGAAATGATTTCACATTTCAAAGTCCCAAAAAGTAGTTGAGATACAGACACCTTTTTTTCAATTCAGGTATACAGGTAAGTTATTACTTGGGACTCAAGTTTCAAAAAGTGGTGGGGTTTTTGTTTGGTTTTGGTTTTTTTTTGGTTGGGGATTTGTTTGTTTGTTTGTCTTCCTTAAGACAGTGTATAACTCAAATTCAGAACCAACAGTTTTTGTGCAACAATGAAGAAAGCTAAATTTCCAGCATCCTGAATTTTCTCAAGAACAGGTAGTGATCTATAAAGATTTTTCACTAGGAATTGAGGAACAGGTAGGTAGTATTGGCCTGACAAGTCTGTAATCTCGAATCAGGACTTTGTTTAAACATTATCAAATTAAAAGCTGTTTTGGGAAGCAACTTAGAAAAGTATTATCCATAAACTTTGTCAGAAAAGAAACATCGTCTTTCATTCTCAAGTAATGTACCTAAATACCATGTTTTTACATCACATAACTTGATACTTATTATTGACTAGAAAGGTGTTGTATTGGGGAAAACACACTGTTTTACTGATTTCCAACAGCATTTCTCCATATCCAAAATCACAACATTCAATACAATTAGGTTTAAAAATTCATGCTTGGCGGAATTGAATATTAAACAATTTATTAATTTTTCTTATTGCATTAGCTGAGGCTAGCTCTATGTGTTGGACAGGTTTCATCTTCGTATGAAAATAATGTTAAAAAAATAACTGCAAGCAAAATTCAAACTTGTGTCTATGCATCTACCTGTGTCTAAATCTCCATCAGAGAACTCCCATCATAACTTCAGAAATTCATAGCCGGGTGTAGTTCAGGTTTTTATTCTTTATGAGAAAGTAAGTATCCCTCCCACTCACAGATGCCAGGCAATACTCAAGTTACTCATTAATCACGGTCAAGGTACTTGCTTTAGAAACTAAACACCTGAATGACATGGAGTAGCTTTTGATGCAGTGGAAATCAAATTATGTTTGATGTGGCCTTGTATTTTGTGACTGTATAAATTTTTAAGCATGATCTGCTGTACATCTCCTGTGAAGACCTATTTCAAAATTCAGTGATTTTCTTGCACAAAACCCATTAGAAAGAACTTTTTCTAATTCTATAATACTTTAAAATCAGTTTTTTACTCAGACAGTCACATAATTTTTAATCTAAATTGTCCTAATATTTGTCCTAATCTAATACGAAACTACACCTGCTACTTTGCATTAGTATCATATACTCATTGAGTGGAGAATAAATTTATGGTACATCTTCCTTTAATAGTGTGTTCCTATACCTTATCTTTCTTAAGTTTCTATGAAAACTTCTGTTGTTTTCCTTAGAAAACATTATCACTAAAACTTTGCTGTTAAATTAGTGACATGGTACTTTACCACAATTTGAGATAGTTTAAATATAAGGTACATATATGAAAAGGAGGCAGTGTGGAAAGGAATGGAAATTACAAAATGCCAAGAGCAGCAGGGTGCAGTGTGATAAAAAATATTGGATGTAATTTATAACAGAAGTAAACTATAAGAAGAGAAAAAAAATCTACTTTAAATGGTTGTCTTTTTATCCTGGAAATGGCAGACAAGACATTTCAAGTTCTATAAAACTGGTCCCTAAAATTCCCTGTTGTTTTTTCCAGGAGGTAAAGAAAATTTATAGGGTTCAAGTGTACATTATATTTCAATTTTAAAATGTAGTCTTTTGTATGTGACTGATATGAGTGAAGACGATGTTCTCTAGCCCAGTGCTGACTAGACTACAACGAGAACACTGGAAGTCACAAGTGCTATGAAATATTCATCAGACACTCCAAGGGTTGTTTTATTTTTTCCACATGAAAGTGCTTTACTTGTTGTGGCTGATCTCCAGAGCTGGCAAAAAGGTATTTGCTAAGACAAACTTCTCCTTCTCTAATGTTATTCATTGAAATGAACAAAATCATTTGCAGTGTGTTAATTGTTAAGTCATGATATTTATTAACATCACAATTTTTGCAGAGAGATATATTCTTGCATGATTAAGGCACAGTAGATTGGAGAGCAGATGTCTGATAGAATCATGTCTTATTATTAATTAATATTAGACAGGAATAGAGTCATTAAATAGGCCCAACACCCCATCTTGTTTTATGCATACCCAACTGTATAATGTGTATGTCAAATCTTTGTGAACCAGCAGCTAAGTTGGCAGATAAAACTGGAAACTCCTTGCTTTTCAAAGCTAAAAGACAGACAACAGGTTTGTTTTGTTTTTATCTCTTTCTCCAGAACATCAGCTTTTACAATATAGACGTTGACTTTATTTGGCGATAGACATGCAGAAAATCTTTGACCATCTGAATTAAATGTCTCTTGTAAAAGTAACAATTGCAAAAGGAGAGATGAAAAAGGAAAAGCTAATTTCACCAACAATATTGAAGAAAAATCCACGCAACAGTCTGAATACTGAAAAAAATTATTCAGAATTATATACAAACTTAAGTATCTCTAGTTTATGTAACAGACTGTATTTTGTTTCACAATTTATCAAATAAATATTCTTTCCAAAATTAGTAATCTGTGTATCCTCAAAGCTAGAGAATATCCTGAGTTGGAAGGGACCCGCAAGGATCAATGATGTCCAACTCCTGGCCCTGCACAGGACAGCCCAAGAATCCCACCATGTGTTGTGAGTGTTGTCCAAACACTTCTGCTTGTTACAAATTCAGCTGTTATTGTTCTCAATAAAATATTCCAGTTTGCCTAATGTTATTTCAAATACAATCACTTTCACATACAAAAAAAGATATTTATATCACGAGTAAAAACATTTCTCTCTCTTTTAGATTTGCTTCCCTTTCTGCTTAAGGTTGTCAGGACACGCAGTGAGAATCTGATGGTGTGAACACCTGTAATATGCTGACAACATAACAAATGAAAGTGATGTGTAGGAAATTACACAATGAAAATATTTAGGGCTTTGTATGTTTTTACAGGCTTCACATGTATAAGTCTTGTCTGTGTAGAGAGAATCTAGCTCTAAGAAGCAAATCAAGGGCAATTTCAAACAGATTTAGTTGCATGTAAACAAAAAATTCTCCCTCCAAAGACTACATGAAAAGGACAGGTGTATGTGTTGGAAGTATTGAAAAGAAGGTATTTTTCATGTCATTTTGTGAGAATTGTATATACCTGTATTTCCCCTCTATTTTTCTCATACTTTATTATTCAGCACGGGGTTTTGCATGGGGCAATTCTTCCTGTTTGTTTACACTACATTTCTTCATAGTTTGAATTACTACTGCATGCCTTTTGGAGTTCTCTTCTTCCTTATGTCCACATAGTTGGATTTTTAGCATCAGTAAGAGTCAACTGAGTATAAATAACAATGTCTACCAAAGTTTATTTCATTCTGAAACATAGTTACTTGCGAATTGAGAAGCATTTTCTTATTAATGTTACGCAGACAGAAAATTGACATGACGTTTTTGTTCAGGTTCTGGCTAAGTACGTATTATTGACCTCTCAACAAAAGGGTATCACAAGTAATTATTATTTTAAATCATAGTCAGACAATTTTTATATCCTCAGTGTTATTTTTCTGAGTTGCAGTTTCGTAACACATTGCCCCTTTCAATATCTGGAATATATGGTACAGACGTACCTGTGCCTATTTCCCAGTTTTCCGACATTGCTTAAATTCACAATTACCCAGGACACATGAAGTTCATCTTTTGTAATTCTGCTTTTCAAAATACTTATATGACTGACATGAATAAACTGCCTTGGCAAAACATTTCTAAGTATAAAAATACTTGACAAATAAAGCACAATGTCAGCACTACTAAATGTATTGTCCATTATTTTAAATTAACTTTTCTTTCAAATTCCCTAGACATTTCATCCATGTTCACTCACAAGGTGTATTTATTCTGTATGATTCTGCATGTAGACAGCCCTCCTTCCTTTTAATCTATTATACTTAAGTACTTATTCTTTTACAACTTTCTCTTTTTCTATCAATCTCAGCAGATGGCTGCCAGACTACAACACTAAGGCAGTATCCTTTCTGCTATCCAATTATTCTTAAGGGTCAGTGTATGAGACTCAAATTCTCACAATTATTTTGGTGAATCAGGCTCTCACATGCAAAATTTTCGCCCACATCTTTTATAAACACAGTCTTTTAAGAATGCTTTCTTTCACTGTTCATTTCATCTTTATTTTACTGTGTCCTTTACTGTATTCTTCACAAATTTTGTCCAGTCAGATCTATTCAAAGTCCTCCTGTGAAGATCATCCTCTGAAACCACATCTTTGACCATCTCATTTAATACCCCTCTACTTCTCTTAATATCAACCATAAGCTGTTTAATTTTAAGATATTTCCATTACTCCCAACCTGTTCCTCTCCTACCATCTTCAATATTGAGATGTCCAGTCCAACCTGTACAAATCCACTTGCTTGTAATGAACAACAACAAATCACTAGGACCAATGGTGTTCACCCAAGAACTTTAAAGGAACTCAAGGATGAAATAGCCAACCTACTAACAGCAACATGCAATCTCTTATTTAAAGTTCTACCAGTGTCATAGAGATGGTGGCATGATAAAAAATTTTTAGAGAAATCATAAGCAAAATCTTGGCAATTACACACCAGAAAGTCTGATATGCATACCAGGTAGATCAATAGCAATTAGTCCAAAGAGTAATTATAAGCTACTTGACTAAATATGGTGTTGTCTTGGGGTGACTTGAATCAACACGGCTTCTGTACAGGGAAATAATGTCTCATTAATCTATTACAATTTCTTAAAAGAGGCAATGAGCACAAGGACAAGATAGATCAATTGGTATTCAAAAGACATTTTGAAAAATCCCTCATAGATATCTGATAAAGAAACTAGGAGACTCTTGAAATAAAAACAAATATTCTCCCATATATAAATAACAAAATAAGAGATAGAAAAGAAAAAGTAGAAAGTTGCTTACTAGTGGAATCCCACAGAAGTCTATATTGCTCAGTGTATTTGCAAGTGATCTGGAAAAGACAGCAATGGTACTACGATTTCCAGGCTGGAAAGATAAGGACTACTTATTAAGAGCTGAATGAAAATCTGAGTAATGGGGTAAAATGGCAAATGAAATTCAATGCACATAAATGTAGACCAAAAAAAGGACCAAATTCTGTGAAAAAGGATGGGAAATAAAGTATTAGTGCTGACAACTAAAATCTTCAATTTACAAAATCTGGTTTTTTGTGTAAATGTTTACTCAATCTTTAGTAATCATTGAAAGGACATCTTGAATTCTGAGTCAGTCATTAACAAAATTCATGGAGAACAAAACGAAAACATCTTTATGCCTCTCTATAAATCTTTGTTGTACTAGTAACTGGGTGCTGTCTGTAGTTTTGAGGTTGAACTGTAAAGTGGTACAGAAAAGCAACTAAGACAGCCAAAGTCCACATAAAGTGGTTTTTGTACAAGGACCATTCAGCTGTGGAAGACAACTGCAAGATCTGGAAAGGCCTGATGGGGAATGTTGCCTCCAGTATCAGAACGAGGCACAATGATACCAGCATGTTCAAATATAAATCAAGGAACTATTTCATCCAGTAGCTAAGACATGAAAGTAGCGCAAGTGTTTAAATGCTGACCATGTTCAGACAGTAAGTAAGCAAGTTCAAGGAAAAAAAAATATTTAAAGGCATGCCCAGCTAGGATATCTCTTGGAAAATTCTTTCCCAGAATCTGTGAAAGTATCTGTAGGAAGATGACACTGTGCTTTTACTCTGTTCTTATAGTCACCTTTAATAACAACAAAGACAGGATAGTGGACTCAGTATGGTCATTCCTGCGTTACTAAGTGTTCAGAATAGTCCTTTTTCCATCATCATATTCCTTGCCCTAGGTAGGACATGCCCATGAACATTGATAAGATAATCTCAGGACCTTTCTGTGAATCTGTGCTGTTCCACAAGTCCTACAAAAGCGTGTATCAGACAGCTTAGGTGTTGACCTTTGCCAATTAAGATGACCTGCTTGTTTTTCTTCTACTAACTTGTCTGTCTAGTCTTATGCTTAGATTGTGAGCCCTTTTAAGTAGCAGCATTTTTTCTCTGTGCTTGGGCAGCATCAAGCAATAAGGGACCCTGGTTTCTGACTAGGCATTCTAAAGGTATAAAAATATTGGCAATTAACGTGAAAAGAAATACCAGAAATGGATTATTGTATGTGTGAAAGAGTTTTGTTTAGGGCTTGCAGATATATTAGATTAGCAGTTTCAAAACACGTAAGATTCATTGAACTGAGAATGAGAAGAACCTGAGCAGCTTTCTTCATGATAAACATGCATCAGCAAAACAGAACTTCCTTAAAGAAATGCTATTACAGAAAAGGCACTGAATCTTTCTTCAATTAGAGAGTTTTACGTATCTTAACTCTTTGACAGCTGTGGATGCACCAAGTATTACCAGGAAGAGACTTGAATACAACTAAAAATCAAATTTTCATTGAATGTTGTTCCTGAACCAAAGCTGCCATCGTTGTTTTTCTCTTCCTTGCTCCATTAAGTCTAAAATAATCTAAATGAAAGTTGAGAATGTAGCTTCAAGAAAACTCCGAGCCATTCACACAGACTTTTACGGAAACAGAGAGACTGCTGTTATGTTTTCACTACAAAGCTGTTATTGTGTACAATGCTGAGCTATCATGATTTGGATTTTGTTCGTACCCATATTTTGTTGTGTTTATGTGGCACCCTGAAGGGTACCTAATGGAATAAAATATGCCAAAAAGCCTGGGTCACTTTCAATAAAAATTAGGTTATTAGGGTGAAAGATTGCTTTAACAAGGACCAAACATTTATTCAGCTTCCAATTACTCATTTCAGAACTTGCCGTATGCAGAAGAATAGCAGGGAAAAATGCTGCTCTAGATGTTACTACTTTCAGATTCTATTAAAACTGTAATAGCCTGCTTCCATTATGCATTTTCCTGTATATTTCAATCAACATGTCACTTTAGCTGTTGCTCCTGAAGTGCACTTAATATTTTCATTAAAATCAATAAAGCCGGGAAATGACAAGGGTGCAGGTGGATGCAAGCAATTAAACTTCTTCTATATGTATTGTTAACTAGCAGTTGGAGAAGGAAGCTTCATTCAACACCTGTCCCTTTCCTTTTAAATGACAGCTAACAGAAATCCACTTAGCCAGCTTTTGTCTGCTTATTTTGCTGACAGATGATGTGAAGAAGTAGGCAGTTATAGGGCCAGTAATTCAGAATTAATTTTCCCTTCAAAAGATGATGCGGACAACTGAGTGCAGTAATGGTACCTGCTCAGAACTCAGGGGGTAAACAAGATAATTTGAGATGATGGGACAGAAATAAAAGCTCTTTAAAGGTTTCCTCCTCACATGACTCTCAAAGGCACACTCACCAGGATTTTTTATTTGCCTCAAATCAAAGTCAGAAGAGTTAATCGTTGAAGCATTAGCCTGATGTACTTTTGTGTGTGGAAGGATTTTAAAGGAAGCAAATAAAATAAGAGATGGAGGGTTGCAACCCACCCCAATATTAAAAATATGTGATGGTGAAAGATAGAGCCTAAGTCACACAGCAATTATTTATCAATTATATTTTCAGAACATGCTGCAAATTGAAGGAAGCTGCTGACAGGACACAGGCTGCATATTTGCAGTAAAGGGAAGTAATCATATCTTTAATCATCCAGCAACAATTTTTTTTATCCTGTCACCTCTGCAGCACTAACCAGAGTGGGCCTCATTACTAGGACAAAAAGGCAGTGTGAAAACCACCATTGCCTACAGAGGAACCACAGGCACAGATTCATTCTCTGAGTGTGCACCGGTTTATGTGGAAACGGGAAGCTGCAGGTCTACATCCACTACTCCAGATGTGCTGTTAAGGTTATACACGCATATGCACAAAGAACCAAGGCAGGATCTAAAAGCCTTCCAGGAAATTGAATATAAGGATAGGTTTGCCTGGATATTTCCTCTCTTTTTTCTGTAAGTACATATGCAGCATGCACTTTTCAAGATCACTGTCAAAAAAAAGGGAACCTTCTCAGCAATTTTAGTTATCACAGAGGGATGTTGTGGTGGCAAAGTCCATTTAACACCCCCCTGTTGCTTTGCAAGCGGTCTGGCCTTAAACCACTGTGCCAGAAAGTTCTCCCTTTACTGAGATTCCACTGGTCACTGACTCTATCCCCCCTCCCCTCCCTTCTCCCATTGGCTCCTGTTATGTCACTCACCCTTGCCTCTGCCCCCTAGCCCTCAGACCACTGGCTTCTGAGGCTCTGGCCGCCCCTGGGACACCTTGGGACAAAACCACACGTGCGTTTAGTTCTTGGTTCTTTGTCCCTGATTCCTTCGCGTGTGTTGGTTTCATTAAATACCTTGGAATTGCATACAGAGAACCCCTCTCGCCTCTTCGTCTCCAGTTCGTGCACAGGCTGTGCGTGTGAGTGGCTGTTCACGACTATCTGTGAAGGCGAGATCGTGTGCACACGTAGGTGCTAGGAGAGTGCCGCCTAAGCATCTCCACGAGGGATCCTGTGGAATAAACACTGCATCAATTCACCGAAGTCCTCTTTTCATAGAGGGAGCTGAATTTGAGGGCTTTCTTTTTACAGACCTTCAAAGTAGGACAGACACCTCTGCATTCCTACAGCCGTACAAACCTGGAACTGGATATATCTATTGTTCTTTGGCTCTGCCTCTCTAACTCCTGGTTGAAGTTCTAGAGGGAGTTAATGGGACTGTGGATGGGAGAGATGTCAGACCTGGCTGTATTTGGAGTCTGATGCCTCATAAGCTTTCTTTCATTTCTTTCTGACACTAAATCCTACTGTGTAACTTAATCTTATTATTGTTAGTTGGCTAGTTCTGTCCTCTCACATTTTACTCTGCACTCTAAAAGTTGCAGCCTACAAATACATGGAGATATTTCAAACCTAAATAGTATTTGCTGTAACTGCACTCTTAGTAAGAGGCCAAGAGAAGGAATGGACTGATCTTAAATACACTCCATGATTCAGTCATGTTCATCTTACACATGAGGGATTTCACACGCTTGTACCAAATATTACAGGCTCCTCACAAAGCACAGCTGCTTTTTCGGGAAAAACTACCTGCTCTTCAGGTTTTCAGCAAAAGTGTAGTGTTGATGAATCACCAGAGATGGAAAGTTTACAGATGTGAAGGCTGGGTGAAGCTCATGTCCGAGTTTCTCTCTTCCATGCCTCTCTTCCTATGCAATCTGAAGCTTGAGTGTGCCTAGATGGGCAGTCAATGGGCGCCAGCCATGGATCCCTGGAATTGCAGAAGGACTGGACCTCATCAGCCAAGCTGAGCAGTGGTTTTTCGCAGTTGCAATGGTGAGTGCATACACTCATTCCTCTTTTGTGTTGGACACCATCTCATGGGCTGTGCTTCATGACAGCGTAGCACTTAGGAAGGTGTCATTCACGCAGCTCCATCACCACCACAACTTACAGCAGAGGCTGTACAAACCACTGCCTGTCATACTGTGGATCAGATCACATCAGACAGGAAATATGTGCTGAAGTGTTTCTCTTTTCTTCTTTTTCCAGTCACGATACTCTCTTTTGATATGTCAGATCTTGAATGAGGACCCAGTCCTTCAAAGATTGGTAGACTGTTTTCTGTAAAACTTTTAAGAGGCTGTCCAGAGAGCTGTACAAGCACATCATTTTAAATGTGTACATATATTTGTGCAGGATCAGAACCTTAATTTGCAAATTCCTTTCTGTGCAATTAATGTTTTATTTGAGGAAAACTTCAGTACATTCTGAGATCCATTAAAATAATAATGCTCTTATAACCAAATTTAGCAGAACAACTACTACTCCTTTTCAAGTTTTCTTCAAGAAAAATAGGCTTTACACATTGGTGACTTGAAATACATCATGTGAATTAGTTCCGTACTGTGTATGATGGCCTATGTGGTCTCCAGCTACAGTGGTCCCTATAATACACAATCATTCATCATTCATTTGAGGTTTATTTCAGGTTTACATTGACAAGATTGAGATTTGAATCAGGCCGAGGTGTGTGTATGAGGGTCAGGTGATATGGTATTGCTATGGTAATGTCCTACTCCTTTTAAATAGCAGGGTAACTACTTTATAAAAAATATGTTCCTCCTCACAACAACGTAAATCTGTTCCTGTCATGTTCATCCCTGAGATGTTGATCTTAAAAGCAGTCATGCTTATTCTGCAAAATGGACATATTTTATTAAATCTGATCTTCATAGTGTCGTAGAGTGGTCTGGATTGGAAAGGACCTTAAAGACCATGGAGTTCCAAACCACCCTGCCATAGATGGGGACAAATGTCACAGGATCAGGTTTCTCAGAGCCTGATCCAACCTGGCCTCCTCACAGGCAGAGGGCATCTACAACTTCTCTGGGCAACCTGTGCCAGTGCCTCACAACCCTCATGGCAAAAAAATTCTTACTAATATCTAATCTAAACCTACTCTTTTTCAGCACGAAGCCATTGCCCCTTGTCCTGTCACTACATGCTCTTGTAAAGAGTGTCTCTCCCTTTTTCCTGTAGTCTTCCTTCCAGGACTGATTGGAAGGTCACAATTATGCCACCCCAAAGCCTTCTCTTCTCCAGACTAAATAATCCCAATTCTCTCAGCCTTTCCTCACAGGAGAGTTGTTGCATCCCTCTAACCATCTTCATGGCTTCCTGTGTACTCTCTCCAACAGATCGATGTCCCCCCTGTGCTGGGGACCCAGAGCTGGATGCAGCACTGCAGGTGGGGTCTCACCAGAGCAGAGCAGAGAGGCAGAATCCCCTCCCTCAACCTGCTGCCCACATTGCTTTGGATGCAGCCCAGGATACAGCTGGCTTTCTGGGCTGTGAGTGCACATTGCTGGGTCATGTGCAGCCTCTCATCCACCAGCACCCACAAGTCCTTCTGGGCAGGGCTGCCCTCCACCTGTTCAGTCCCCAGCCTGTGTTGATATGTGGGGTTGCCCTGATCCATGTGCAGCACCTTGCACTTGGCGTTGTTAAATCTCATGAGATTCCCATGGACCCACTTCTTGAGCTTGTCCAGGTTCCTCTGGATTGCGTCGCTGCCACGGCCGCCCGGTGGCCTGGCAGGAGGCAAGGCGGTGCCCTGGTCGGCAACCAAAGGGACACAGTCCTCGTGGCTGGTCGGAGCGCTCTGCTCAGAGGCACACAAAGGAGCAGGCTGCAGCTTGGATGTGGCCTAGCAACGGGACGGCGCTGAAGGAGGCAGAGGGACCTCTCTGGTGCCCACAAATCCAGCTTTATTGGTAACACAAAGTAACAAGGGGCTTCAAAGCTGAAGGGAGAGCACCTGAAAAGGCGGGGCGAGGAACTAAACAAGCCTTTTTATGGTGCTCTAAAAGAGGGAGGAACTAAGGGAAACAGTCCAATAGGGAGATGATGGGAATGACAGGTGCCAATAGGGAAAGGAACAGGGGAGAACTTTCTGGAACTTATACATAGGCAATTAAACTGATAAATTTACATAAACAGATGAACCAATAAGGACTAAAGAACAAGAGAAGGGTCTAGAAAGAGGGGAGGAGATGTGGCAGTGGCAATCACCCAGAAGAGGATGGCCTTAGGTCTGATGGTCATCCTATGAGCTGGCCTCAGACCTGCCCTCGAGATCGAAGTCAGGAGCAGGAAAATTGATCCATTTAATGACATCCAGCCCCAAGGTGGGCTGGGTCACCACAACACTGGATGGCATCCTGTCCTTCAGGTGTGGCAACTGCACCACTCAGCTCTGTGTCACCAGCAAATTTACTGAGGGTGCGCTTGATCTCTTTGTCTGTGTCATTAATGAAGATATTAAGTAACAATGTTGCCAGTGTAAACCCCTGAGGCACACCACTTTTCACTGATATCCAGCAGCAATCCGTTGACCACTACCCTCTAGATGCAACCATCCAACCATTTTCTTATTCCCCTAACAGTCCACCCATTAAATCCATCTCTTACCAATTTAGAGAGAAGGATGTTGTGGAGGACTGTGTCAAAAGCTTTACAGAAGTCCAGATAAATGACATCTGCAGCCCCTCCGTTGTCCAATGAGGTAGTCATCCCATCATATAAAGCCAATGGGTTGGTCAGCCATCACAAGCTTGGTGAAGCTGTGATGGCTGTTTCAAATCAACTCTCTGTCCTCAATGTGCCTTAGCACAGCTCTAGGAGGATCTGTTCCATGATCTTCGCAGGCACAGAGGGGAGGCTGACAGGTCAGGAGTACCCAGCGTCCCCTCCTTCTGCCCTGTAACCATCAATAGTCACACTCCAGTCATGGGATTCATCCATCAAGTTTCAGCCATGGCTATAAGGTTTTAACTTTCTAGCAGCACAGTGGCTTTCAGCTCTTGCTTATTGGCTGTGCTGTGTGCATTGGTGTAAGGGTACGCCAGCCAGTCTGCTGGCTGTGTCGTCTTCCTAGAGGAACACCCCATAACTCCTTTAAGATGTTTCCCTGGTGTTTTCCTGTTGGCTTCTGTTACCTCATGAGTTCCTGGGTCATCTCAGTGCAGATGTGCTCCAATGTGGCCAGCACAGTTCAGTCACCAGGTGATTGAACAGGGTGCTGCAGGCCCCGGCAGCACCCTGTTCCTCTAAGCTTTGCCAGAGACAAGCCTGATATTGTGCCGTCCCCCATCACATCTCATTTAAAGCTCTTACTATTGTATCTGGAAATGTTCATCCTGTGGCTAAGTACAGTTTTGCTGTTCTGTGTCTCTGAAGAGAAGTCTATGTGAATAGATTGTTAACATGACCCAAAAGTAAATTTGGACCTCCTCACTATCCGAACTTTACCATTTATTTGTTTTTAAGGTACTGCTAACGCATAAGTCCATTAATTGTTTGTTTAGCATCATAGCCATAAGGCTGTCTTCCTAAAAGTGGTTAATTGGAGAGAATTGCTAAGCACAGAGCTGGAGTCTGACACTGGACCTTAATTATACCTTCAGAGACAGAAAGAATCAAATGTAAAAAGTAATAGAATTTAACATCTGATCTGTGATAATCAAAACAAAAAAGTATTTTTTCACTTGTGTATGACTATGTAAGAGACTGGCTGGTAAAAGAGAGATGGCAGTAAAAAGATATATGCTTACAAACCTAGATGGAAGTATGGAGTTCTTTTTAGATATGCAAGACGTTTTCTCATAGCTCATCTCTTACAACTTCTAGACAAATCTGCCAGTTTAAAATACTTGAGGTTTTCCAGTTTGAGTTCAGGGGTGGCTTCTCCACAAAAGTGTTCTTGCAACAAAATCTAGTACATGGCTTAAAACAAAACAACAGCATATTGCCTCCATTTTCTTGCTGTGAGTGGTACATCTGTTGTTAGTGACCAGTTTATCCAGCAAATCTATTCACTTCATATATGTGCCCTGCAGCACTGAGGATTTTCAATAAATTTGCCCCAGTCCATATTTACCCTAGTTCTGTAGCATTGAGTTCCCAACACAGAAGCATCCATCTGTTCTGAATCTACTCTGTGAACAGGCATAGAATGGTGCTTTCAGGTGCAGATGAAAAAATATGAGCTGTGACATACAACAGATATTTGGTCCTTGTTCTTCTGAAGCTTGTTATGAAAATAAATTGTTAATATATTTTTCCACTCCTTTGTTATTTTTAATTGTGTCTGTAGGTTAAGTCACAAAATCTACTCAATTTTAATTTTAATTCTTGTTTTCACTATTCTCTGCTCAAGATTCAGGATGCTGTTATTATTTGTCTTCATAAAGATTTCTGCTAATGAAAGGTAGTCAAATAGTGACGGGTTTTTTGTACTGAAATGTTTGTTCTATATTTTAGTTCTTTAAATTCAAGGGGAAAAAATAATCTTTCTTCTAGTCTGAATGATGAAATGTTCTATTCTGAATAAGGCACTATCTAATGTGGTTAATGAATATGATTAGAGCTAATTCTCAGGAGTCTGACAAATCATATTAAGCAAAATTAACTTTATGGCTTGCTACTGACTCTGGTTGCTAAATATAACTGTGGAAATCAAATAGCTATTTTATTTCAAAGAGATATTATATACATCTATATATGTATATGCAGACATTTTCTGAAAATAGGGTACGGGTTCTGCATGTTTGCTTGGATAAGCATGGATGTTTTTGCTAGTTGCTCTTCTACACAGGTTCTGGTTTACTCATAAAATATTTATTTGTTTGTGCAGAAAATGGTACCTGACAAACGGAAATGACCACAGATAGTGACTTGGGAGGTTCAAGTTGAGAGTCAGGAAAAAAATACTACTCTTACAGGGTAGCAGAGCACCAGTAAGAGGCTAGGGAGTCTCAGAGGCTCTCCACATTCAGCTAGACAACACCATGACTGTCCAGGTTTAGCATTGGTGAGAATTTGACAGGATATTTGGGGCTGAAGACACTGTAGGTATTTTGCAACCAGCATTTCTGTGATTCTGGAGGAAAAAAATGTTATCATGAGGAAAAGCAGACAACTATTTTAGCATTACACTTTGTTGCTATTTTTCTTTTCATCTTTAAAATACTAATCAGAATGAACAGCTAAAATAAATACTAAAAAAAAAAATAGATAAGGGAAATTGCTACAATTACCTATAATCCCCATTAATGTGTAAGGGATGAAAAACATTTGCCAGCCTGTAGGACTGAGGACTGTGAGCAAGATAAAAAAAGAAGAGATGGTAGAAAGTAGCTGAAGCTACAAGAAAACACATTTTTAAAAGATATAATAAAACATATATAGACTAGAGTTTCTGGCTTATAGGAAAAACCATTGCTGTTTTTAGTTAAAATAGTGATCTCCAGTGAGCAATAATACTACTTAATGGTGCTTTTCTCAACCCAGAAGGCAATTACTTCTTTCTCACTGTAAACCTCAACAAGAATAATATGTGCATATATATTCCTATTTATAGATCAGAATTAATTTGAAACAGTACAACTAATCATACAGTTACGGAAAATGTAGATATAAACAAATGATGACTATAAATAGCAAAAATGTGTCATATTGTCAGTGATAGCTTTCCTGAAAGAAGAAAATCCCACTATAACTGCTCTCTTCTTCATGCTTAAAAGACAAGGAAAATGCAGAAAAACCCCTCAGTTGTCTGTCCAGACACCCTTTTCCTTCCCCTTGTAAAAAAATTGCCATATAGTAGCAATATTGCAAAATTACTTCATCATCCATAACATCTTGAAAAGTTGACAGGAGGTCTTTTTGAAAGTCTTCTCTAATGTTTTAAAGTGCTTTAGCAGCTCTCTTCTCCATCTTTATTTTGCAGCACTCACATTCCTTCTCATCAGTCTGTTTTCTCATTTACCGAACAAAGCTGGACTGATCCTAGGGGTGCCATTTCAGACATGAAAATCTGATGCATCTAGCTTTAAAGCCCAGTCCATTGGTCTGTTTTCCTCATCAGGATCAAAGTTTCTCTCTGCTCTAAGCTCTGAGGAGTTTTAATATGTCACATGTGTAAGACCAAGAAATATTTTTTTTCCTTTTTCTGGAAATCTCACAATAGGATAGATCACACATTCATGTTTGGCGTTGAGAGAGATGCTCAGCAAAAGTTAGATTCATTATCAGTTTGTCAACAAAATTCAATGCATCAAGAAGAGATGGGGGGAAAAGGCAAAAACACACAATAGACACACAATAGATAATTTTTCTTCTAAGTGAAATGACATTCTGTTCCTAACCAAAAAAAGCACAGTAGTGCTGAACGTTCATCAGACCACCTTATGAATACCCAGACTGCCCAAGTGGGTGTGAAAGAAGCTAGGCCTCCAAAACAGCCCACTCACTTTCTTAAAGATTTGGCAAAGTAGCGGAGATAATAGCTGTTCCGATAAAATCCCACTTGCACATTGGTCATGACACAACTGTATTTATTGGAGATGGCTTTTTTTAAACCTGTCCAAGGACATTAAAGTCAATGAGAAAAGTTTTTGCAGGTACACTGGTGATAAAAGGAAGACCAGGGAAAATGTGGCCTCTCTCCAGGAGAAAACAGGAGATCTGGAAATGTGGGATCTGGAGAAAGCTGAGGTACCCACAAGTGTTACGCCTCAGTCTTCGCTGGCAAGTGCTCTAGCCACACTGTGCAAGTTTCGGAAGGCAAAGGCAGTGAGTGGGAGAATGAAGGTCATGTTTGAGACCATTGTGAATCTCAACACACCCAAGTTCAGACTGTCATTTTTTACCTGAACCTGCGCAAAGCATTTGACACTGTCCTGCACAAGATACTTGTCGCTAATCTGGAAAGAAACAGATTTGATGGGTGGACAAGGAGCTGGATGGGTAGCTACAATCAAGCAGTTGCAGTCAATGTGTCAATGTCCAGCTGGAGAGCAGTGACGAGTGGTGCTCTCAGGGGTGATATTGGGACTGGTACTGTTTAGCTTTGTTGGTGGCAGGGACCATGGGATGGAGTGCACCCTCAGTAAGCATGCTGACAACACCAAGCTGTGTGGGGGGGTCAACATGCTGGAGGGAAAGGAAGCCATCCAGAGGGACCATATTAGGCCTGAGAAGTGGGGTAGTGTGAACCTCATGAACTTCAACAAGGTCCAGCAAGGTCCTGCACCTGGACTGGGCAATCACAAGAAAAAATACAAGCTGTTAGGAGAACAGATTGAGAGCAGACCTGAGGAGAAGGACTTGGGGTAGCTGATAGATGAGAAGCTTGACATGAGCCATCATTGTGTGCTCACAGCCCATTAAGCCAATTGTATCCAGGCTTGCTTCCAAAGCTGTGTGGCCATCAGGTCAATGGAGGTTGTTGTCTGCCTACTCTGCTCTGGTGAGACCCCGTTTGGAGTACTGTGTTCAGTTCTGGGTTCCCCAACACAAGAAAGGCATGGATCTGGTGGAATGAGTCCAGAGGAGGGCCAGGAAGAGGGCTGGAACACCTCTTCCATGATGACAAAATGGGAGAATTGGGGTTGATGAGCCTGGAGAAGAGAAGGCTCCAGGGAGACCTTATTGCAGCCTTCCAGTACCTGAAGGGGGCTTACAGGAAAGCTGGAGAGTGTAGTGACAGGACAAGGGGGAATGCCTTTATTGAAAGAGGGCAGCTTTAGACTGGATGTTAGGAAGAAATTCTTTACACATAGGGTTGTGAAGTGCTGGAAAATGGTGCCCTATCTCTGGGTCTGTTCAACCAGGTTGGACGGGGCTCTGAGCAAGCTGGTGTCCTGTCCATGGCAGAGAGGTTGGAACTATGTGATCTACAAGATCCCATCCAACCCAAACCATTCTGTGATTCTATGTTGCTATGATTCTATGTTACTGTGATTCTTTGCATTTGCTCAGACTTTACATTCATATATTTATATTCCAGTACTTCAGAGTAACAGCCAAGCCATCAAAAAAGTCCACTGCTACAACTCTCTTTATATCTATGTAATTTCTACACTGAACATTTCTGAATGTGCTCAAGTAATTTGAGAGATGTTTCTCTCCCACAGCACAACTCACACTTCCTCTGGAATTTCTCAATTGTCCCAGCACAACTTCTTCCTTATCCTGTAAGAATTTAAACTGACAAGTAGGACACCCATCCTGCACTACCTCTTTTTAGAACCAATCACACTCTGGTTTACCGAGGCTCACTGCTGGCCCTGACTGTTCATGACAAAGAGGGGATGATCTCACCACTTTTAATCTGAAGATACTGTGATTTTCACTCAGGATATTGTCCTTGCTCGCTAACACCAATGCCTCTATCCAAGCAAAACAGAAGGTTACCAAAATAAGAACTTTTGGGTTCAATACTAAACTAGCCAGGTTCTTCTCCCACTATGCTGAACTACAAATAAATATAGCAAGTTTTCCAGCAAAATGACAAGGTTTTCTTAATTCCATTAGACAGTGTGAAATGATGCATTTTAGCCGTACAGAATGGTAAACAGAACGGAAAGTGTTTCTGAGCATGCTGTGGATGGGGTAAGTAAATCAATAGTCTGTGAGGGAAAGCTTCCAGCAGTATAGATTGTTTGAACTACTTACCATTATGTCAAGTTCTCTTTAGCATGAGCAAACAGACACATGATATGATGAATATTGAGAGGAACTATTTCTACTGTTTGCATTTAAAGGCCTTAAGTTATATAGATTTTTATAATCAACTAAGTATTTATAACAATAAAAAGACTTTTATTTAACCCTTAAAGAGTTGATGGACCAAGTATCCTTTTTGCCTGTTTGGATCAAAGTCAGAAGCCCAGTAAATACCGTAGACATATTTTTTTTCTTTTGTTTATTAATACCCACGTGCTTTATTTATATTCCCTCCTCTGTGGGAATCATTTTGGTCAAGAGACCAGAAGGAACATGAAAGGACAGTGTCATCTGAAACCAAATAAACATTTCCCACATTGGGAAAAACCCACCAAATATCATATCCGGTTGATAGCTTCCTTGGTGAAAATATAATTTTCTCTTAAAAATTATATTATTCATGTCCTTAAACATGTACATAATGTTGAACAGATATGGAAATAAGCACCTGTTTCAAGAACTCTATTGCAAGAAAGTCTTGAAATAAGCATGTAATTGATTTTACTTTTGAAAAGCAGCTATCATATTTTCCAGTCAACTGTTCTACCAAAACTAAGACCACATTCTTCACATAAGGTTCACAACTGGCCTGCATTTGCTCAGAAATGAGAGTCCATTGAATAGTACGATTCATATAGGCTTGCATTAAAAAAGTGTTTATTATGGTTACTTAGCTCTGGTTCACTTTACTGTGGTCATCCAAGACATTGTTTATTACCTAATTTGGGTAGGAACACAGAAAAAAGGAGACAGAGAAGCCTAAGAAAAAATTGAGGTTATTGAAACTTATTTGAAAAAGAGACAAATCTGCATTTAAAACAATAGATTTACATAGCAGGATTTCTTCAAACTTTCCTTAGGCTTCTTTTCTTTCCTAGCAAGAGCCCAAATTTGTCCACACCCTTAAAGAAGGGAAGCCCATTACTGCCTTGAAGTGTCTTGATTCTGTCCTGTTAATATTTCAGCCAAAACATCACAACTGTCTGACAGGCAGACAGATCACTTTCACCAAGTACTTAGAATTTTAGACGGCTAACGTGGCGCCTCTTCCACTCCTCCACTCTTGAGGAGTGGAAGAGGCACTTAACTACTTATTCAAGAGGGATTAATATAATTTTTGTTGAACTTTTCTTACATTCTTGGAATCTGTAGCACCAGCAGATGCAAGGTTTACCCTGCTGGCCTTCTGTTGATGGTGTTCAAAGTTTCACCAAGGGAGTCAGCTTCTGCAGAATATTATATGTGGTAATATGTATTTTCATTAAGTCTTATTATTAGTTACTGAATGCATTAGTGTGGAACTCAAGGCTGTCACAGAGCCAGCTTCAATAAATGGGGCAAGGAGGAAAGAAATTTTGTATTAAGTCAAGGGATTTGGAGGTGGAGGTATAAAGTGTAAAGAATATGCATTGCTTCTTAAAGTTCTGTCAGAGGTTGTTTACAGGACAGAGCTGAGGACATGAAAATCATGAGAGTATCATGCCTAACAGATTATAAATACACTTTAGTGACTGAAATGTTGACATGAGCAATATCTTAGCAAAATAGCAAGGAAACACTAGTTCATGTGGTAATACATTCACTTACACTTTCTTTTGTTATGAAGCAGGTGTCTAGTGCACTCAGACAAGCACAACGTAACTTCATAATTGGTATCTTCAGGCCACCTACAAAATCAGGATGGGGTTGCCAGTGAATGATTTTGAACTGCCTTTGCTAGACTTTTTAAAACCTATTTGAGCACTTTTTAAAAGCACCCTTTGAGCACTTTTAAAAATCTCCTTTTTAGGAAGCTAAGTTTTGAATGCTCAAAGATTAAAACAGAACAGGCTTCTAAAAATTCTGTATTTTTTTTTTCACCTGAGCGTGTGACTCCTGAAAAATTCCCTGGAAGCCACTATGTAGATGCTGACTAGAATCAGAAAAAAAGAATTTATGTTTTTTATACCCCCAAATCTAACAGTATGAAAGGAGCTTCCCTTGTTGTGTAACATCACTGTTAGGACACTAACTACTTAATGAAATTCTGAGCTGTTCAGAGATTTGTACCATGGTGTCAATAGTTGAGCTGAAGCAGCGTGGAGGACACAACACCATCATCAGCAGGCAGCCTAGTATAGCTTTTTGCATCAATATTGATATTTATTTCAGAGCAATCTCCATATCCCTGTCATTCATTCTATTAATAGTGAGTGTGCTATATCTCACACCTTGCCAGTGCCCACCACCAAACCTTATCTGTTGAGCTTTTGACGGGATACCCTTCCTTCTCAGACCAGAGTAAAGGAGAGCAGAGGAGGCTGCTGTTCTGCTACGTTCTTTATTTTGTAGTCTCATAGCTTCTTGAAGGCAGAGTTCAAGGGGGTTACATGATAAGGCCAAGCAACAGCAGCAACAGCAGCAAACAGCAGGCAGAAAACAGCTTTTTCTTCAATAGTAATAGTAGTTTTTTGTTACAGAAGTGCAGATTATACTTGTTAATTGATCAGTAAGATTAACACACGATCCTAGTTTTTCTTTTCTTAACCTATCCTGGTCTAATTCTAACAGCTGTGAGACTTACACAAGTATTACGTAGGTATCACACAGGTTTGCGTATATGGTTTCTACCAGCTCTTATTGTTCATGTGAACACTCTATCTAAAATATGTGAACAGTATAGTTCTATCTATGTTTTGTCTAAAGTAAAAAATTCTGTAAAAGGGTAACACTGCTGCAAAAAGAACTGTGTTTAAGGTCTCTGCTGCAGCTTTTTAATGTTTAAGGCATTTAGCCTGTATTTCTACTAAAAGTTAAAAAATCTGTATTTCTATTTCACTTTGGTATGACTTCATGTATCTCAGCTTGTCCAAAGGCTTTAATTCAACTCTTGTGCTTTGGCTTTCATCTGGGCCTGAGTCCAGAGAAGCTTTCATTCCAACACTTATCCATGAGTGTCCTAGAAGTCTTATATCAAAGTATGTTGGTTTTCTTTCTTCCAGGGAAAAAAGCTGCTTTCTCAGCTATGAACTCAGAAAAAAGTTACTCCCTGCAATGTGTAGGAGAAGTAGAGATATCTGAAATTACTATGATATGCCCTGTAAGAGATATGTTAGTTTCATTCCAAATAACTGAAAGAAACAAATATTTCCAATAGTCTCACTGCATATTTTAGGATTAGTTCATTTACATTAAATGCAGCTAAATATACTAAGAAAGTCAGTGGTGTTGCTGTGTGCTGCTTCCCTTCCCAGTGTTCATGGATGAAGTTCTATCCTGCCTCCTTGGTGGGAATCTGTCCAGGTGCAGAGCCCAGAGTCCCACTGAAGCAGCCTGGATAAGTGACTACACGCCAGTAAAAGGAGGATCACTGGTGCTTGCAAACTCAGTGCAAGTAGTGGGAGTTCAAAGTGTGTGTCTTCAAAAATTCTTTGGGTACCAGAGCAGCACCAAAACTCATTAAAATTCACATCATTCCCAGCTTCATTATCTCACCCAGATGTTTCCATGACCGCCCCTGTAAAGAATTCCTGTCTAAATTTTATTTACATTTGTTCAACAATATTGATGCTTAATGAATAAATGCAGTATGCTGTCAGTACTGAAGACTAATTACATCTATGCATGAGCCTGAGAACCTGATTGAAAAATCTGCAGTAGCTAAACTGGGTTTAAATAAACACTTTAGTGTAGTGCTTTAATTACACTTTAGTTTGTAATGTAATTTTTGGCTGTTTAAACTATGATTTAGTCTGAGCTAATTACAAATGATTTTCTACTCAGTAATTAATAATAACAAAATTGTAATTAGACAGCTGCTCTGGATCAGGGTGGCAGTTTGTGTTAGCTGACTCATGATAGACTGGCAGATAAACAAGAGCTGCATTTGGGGACTGGAACGTACTGCACCTTTCTGTGTTTTGTTTTCAGTCAGAAGAGCTGTTATGGTTGGGAGTACTTCAAAATGCTCCTTGGTTTTGATACTTGCAGTGGGAACTTCCTGTGTTTCTGCCACTTGTGAAGGCGGGTCATTCTACTTGTGGCTGACAGAGATGTTGCAGGTTCCTTCCTCTTGCTCAACAGAAAATAAAGCAAACTTCAGTTTTTCCTGCATGCCACATGACTGCATCACAGCAGAAGACTCTAACTCACAGCAAGAAGACCAGCAACATCAGAAGCTTTTTATCCACCACCTACCTGAAAACAACGTACACTACAATAAAGCAAATATGCGTTAGGGATGATACTTCCATATTTCAGCATCTCCATGCTAAATATGTTCCATGCTCCAGAAGTTTGGTGGCAAAACACCCTCTCTGATATCAGCATTACTTCAGAACTGCAGACCCAGAGAATAGTATACGTCATGTACCACTCAAAACAGCACTGCTCTACTTCTGCTGCTTTGTGAGCTTCTTCATCTTTATATTCATCAGGCCATATAAGATAAACAGTGAATCATCTTCAGACAACTATCTCAGCTACCCTATAATCATCAGGGATTGATTCTGGCGCTTAAACAGATGCCTGAAAAGGACAAAGGACACTCTGCTAACTTCCTTCTTCATTTGGGGTTCCAGACCTGTCAATTTCTGGCATTTACTCTGTTTATTCTTTAGTTGGTGTGGTAAATGTTTTGCATTTTGAAAATGCAGCAACATTTCCCCAATTTTCATGAGAAGAAAAATCAAAAGGTCTTAATGAGTTTTCTCTGCGATTCATTTGGTATCCTCTTATTCAAAGTAGGCTGTAAAGTGTAAATTCTCCCAAAGTTGGAGAAAAATATAAAAACAATTCCAATCACTCAGTAGGGGCTCTTCAGAAAGTAATTTCTTCTAACAGCCGAATTGAGTTTTCTTTTGAAGTTTATTTGAACAGAGCACCAATCATGTTTATGCCACCTAATAAAAGATAAAAATTGAACACTGAGTAATACACTTCAAAACACCCTTCACATGCTTTAGGATTATAATCTGTCATAAGCTGTGCTGTTGTCAGCATGTAGATAATGTATAGCTGAAGAAAGACTTCAACAGATTATTTTCTATGTATGTTTAGAAACACACAGAATTGTACCGCTGGAAGATCTTAATGCATACTGCTACCACCTCATTACTTACAGTAACCTCATGTCCTGGTACATATGAGCTACTGGCAGAGTTGGTGCATCTCTAATTGAAAAAGCCACATAAGGGATAAAAAATCACCAGGAACATACACACTAAAATGTAACTATAAATCAGTCATATAAATAGAAACATTAATACAACTTCCAGTCTACAATTATGTAAATAGTTTGAACTATATACTGTAACTCATGTTTTTCTTAAAATACTTATTTTGAAACACATTGCCTTCTGACAGAGCAAAATCATCAGTTTTACAATGTCTCCCATGAACCATTTACAAAGGAAGAGATGAATGATTCGTCTAAGTCTAAAAGCTAAACCCCCAGACCATCCTAATTTAAGACAAGGTCAAAAAATTGAAAAATAGAATACAATGACAACTCTTTGGACAGACAAAAAAATGAAGAAAACAGTGCCTGCCTGAACACATTCACTTCTCTTGGTCTGCAGAGAGCAAGATAAATAAATCTGAAAATAGAGGTGTTTAATTAAAATTAACCCGTGTATCCTTTTTCTGTCCTTTTTGGAACACTCCTCTGTTTAAAACTGTCCTTGATCTTAATGTGGTAAGAATTTGTGAAATACTTTGTATGTTCATATTTCAAACCTTTATGTTCCTGATATGTTGCCTGATGCAAATTTAAGCAAAGATTTCTAAAATTAAGTAAAAGCTCTTTTTCTATTTTCCTCTCTATGTTTTCAGTGTAAATTTATTAATTAAAAAGAAAACCTTTGGTTTTATGTTGGCTTCCTAAATTTTTGTTAGCAGCAAAAGTGGCCAAAAAAAATCAATAGTACAGTTATATGCACTTGATAAGTGGATTAAAAACAAGCCCTATTTTTAAATCAAATACCATTTTTCACGGGAAATCTACTCTCAGATACTGCATCTAAGTTAGCTGGCATCATCATAATGAAATATTACTGAAAGGAGGTGTGTCTCGTCCTTTAGGCAAAGGTAGCACGTGTCCTAGAGATTTTCAGAGTGCACTAAATTGCAAATGCGCCCACCTTAGCAAAAACACTTTACCCCTGATTCTGATGTGCTTTGTTTGATTACAACATTAAGGCTTCAATTCTCATATGCTTGTATAATGTAATAGAATGGCATAAGACAGTAGTGAGAAGATTAAAAATTGTAAACATTAAATTCATTCAAACACTAATTTAAACTATTTCTGCATGTCCTGGGGTGCTGTTATGAAGCCGCTTTATTCCTTAATCATCCGCTCAATGCCCAAGGATGCTCTAAGACGGACCCGGTGGGGCGAGGCCACGGGACTGGCATGCGGGGCAGCTTAATGGCTGGGGGCCAATGGCTCGGGGCTCCGGGGGTCTTGGCAGGGCTCGAGAGGGAGTGCGCCGGGAGCACTGTGCTGGTTTTTTGGGTTTCTTTTGTGTTCCAGCTAGCCAGGAAAAGGTTCTGTTGGATTTTTTTCCCTTGTTCTTTTTCCCTTCCCTTGCCTCACTGCCTCCCTTCCCTCCTCGCTGGTCTGGGAGGCCTGCGGGTGGCTCCGGCGGGCCCATGGGGTAGCCTGAGCCCTGGGTGTCTGTTCCCTCTGTGGGAATTTGTTGTATTTTGAGGCTTTGGTTTTTTCTTTCCCTGTTCTACCCTGTTTGGTTTTGTGTTAATAAACAGTTTGTTTTGGTTTTTTTCCACTTTCACTTCTTGTGACCCACTTGTTTTATTGGTGGAGGAAAAGGGGAGGCCCTTTCCCCTTCAGAGGAGACACTCATCCTGGAGTGTTTCCTCCTGAAGTTTTTGCCTCAAAAAACCGAGACACTGTGGCAGTAAAGGATCCAGAGACACCAAAAATGCACCCCTTTGGCAAGTAAGAGTAATGCTATCCCACAATAGGAAGTGTGGCATACAGGCTGAGGGAGCTGATCCTTCCCCTCTGTTCAGTACTGATGTGGTACTAGGAGCCTAGGAGGGCATCAGCAGAGCAGAGCATTGAGCTTGGCACTTTGCCTGCTATTCCATACAATAAACATCCAGATGTTTTCCAGGAACTGGTTTCATCCCAAAACCAAAGAGCTGCCCATTGTAAAGAATACTTACCCAAGGACTTCTCTGCAGTGCTGGAAATGCTGGGGGAGAATTTCTTGAGGTGCACAATTAATTTGTTTTACGTCAGTTTCACACCCTTGAGCAACTTGTTGGTTTGCTGCAATCAGGATAGAAACATTAGTCAACTTCCTGCAAGGGTAAACCTTCTCCTGGTGTGCTCGCTGCCTCCCACTTCCATGTGCCAGCACAGGGCTGTCACACTACACATGGCCCAAAAGACTTGTGGGATGCAGGCCATGATGGCAGCACCAGCCCTGATGGGTCCTCCTGCTGGTGCTTCTGCACCCAGGCATTCCTGGTCCTTCTGCAGTCTCACCTGACACAGCCTTTCCTTCTCACTCCTCTACAAGAGCAGCCCAACTCTGCTAGTCCAAGCTCTCACAGCTGTGCTGGGAAGGTAGGCAGTGCTTGCTCTGTTCTTCTGGAGCCCACTTGCCTTGGCTGGATCTCTGTCAGGCAAGGGAAGCTCCAGGCCCAAGACTCCCTGGTTTCTGGGGGCAGCCCTGAAGCAGGCTGTCTTTCAAGCACAGCATGCTTTGGCCTCAGGAGGAAGCACGGGAGGAATGGGAGCTGTGCCTGAGAGCCTGTGTTGGCATAGAACCCTGGACAACCTCTTTCTTTTCCAACAGCAGCCACTGACACATCCCCAGTAAATCGTTTTGCCCAATCGCACCATCACCAGGAGTCACACACGAGTACTGACACACAGAGTAACCCTGAGCAAAAATGCTTCCATCGGTTTAAAGGCTCCATCCATGCCACAGACTCTCAATATAGTCTCCCTCCTAAACCACTGGCAAGGGAAGTAAGCCAGCAGGCACTGACACGGAGGCAAAGCTGGAAACAAGAAAGGGCAAGGCATGCTTCTTCTTGGAGTGCACGTGCAAGGCTGCCCAAGGCACAGACAGTTGCTCCACATTGGCCCTAACCTCGCCATCGCTAGCGACCCAGTCCAGAGCAAGGCTATCCCCACACTTTGGTCATTTTTATCTGGACGATAAACATAGTTTCTTTTTCTGTTCATACAGAGACATTCAGAATTTAAATCTTGTCAAAAGTCAACGAGCTGGGTTTGTGCCCAATATTTTAAAACTTTGAGGAAATTATTCCTAAATTCCTTATGCATTTTAAAAATACTTTGCTAGAATGTTAATACAGCAACTGCCTTTAGAAAGTCAACATTCCTAAAAACTGCAAAAAGTCTGGGAAAGACATGAGAAAGTAGTTCCCTGTGCTGTCTAGGGAAATTAATTGTCCCATGGTGAGGTATTGTGTGGAACATTTAGAAATTTGAAGGAAAGATACATTTCATACATCTTTGTTTCAGGATACTTGTTTATGAAATGAGAATGAAAAGATTCAGCTATTGTTTACAAGGATAGAAGCAAGTGAAATAACAGACCACTTAAAAAATAACAATAATTTACCACATACTCCATAAGAACTTTTGGTTTTGTTATATATTCTTGGGTAAAAGAAAGAATGTATCTAATTTTTTCCCTATACTGATTTTTTTAAACTTGTCTGTATTCCTAAGTTTACAATTAAAACTTCATCTAAGTGGTATTAAGTTCCAAGCCTACCAACATATCAACTCTAGAAACAGTACTTCTTTTTGCTTCCCATAGCAAACAGCAACAACATTTAGTCATCATTAAGAATTTGATTCCTTCTTTCACTTCTGTGAGTCTAAATTGGTAATAAATTAACTGGGTGAAGTGCCGTTAAAACTAGAGTAAATTCAATCAAAACCATATCCTAAATATAACACGGTATTTTAATCCAACAGCTATTAAAAGTAATTCTGTTTCCTTGCTGGTAAAGTACCTTCCAAAACTGCTGCCACTATGTGTAAACTATTCAATGCTTCCCAAAGGTTTTGAACATATACCATGCTTTCTCTAGTCACAAATGATATGGAGCAAATTAAAGGAGAATTCATCTCTTTGAGGACAGACGTTAAGGAACTATATTACCTGGATCCTTTAAACAGAAATTGCACCCTAAGTCATCAAGAATAAGGTGGTTGACCCAGACCTTTTGTCACTGGCCACAGAACAGATGTTATACACATTATGGGATAGGAACAAATATCTCAAGCAATCAATACCACTGAGGGTTCTTGTTCAAAAAGACTAAAAATGCCATAATTAATTTATGATTCATCATTTAGGATCCGGTTCATCATGGGTCTTCAATACTGGTATATTTCACGTGTGTATACATCCCACTGAAGTTATAGATGCATTCAAAAGCACAAGGTCAGAGTGATTGGTACTCCTTGTTGAAAAAAGGACTTTAAGCCAGCTCCTCAGAAGCAGTTCCCAGTGCTGAATCCTGTCTTCTGTTTCTGTGTTTGCCGGTGTTTAGGGAAACACTGGAACAGCTAAACTTCATAATAAAACGCTCAAATCGTCAAGTAACTTGGGAGACTAATAGTCTTGGAACAGGGGATTAAAGAGTCTTATTATACCTCTTTTAGATTGGGAGAAAAATATATCAGCTTTCAATCAGCATGGTAATGACTCAAAACCATTAAGTTTATTAAAAAATCTTTGTCTTAGGAACCTACCAGTGAGCTATCCGAATTACCAGTACCTCACTTCATGTGACAATGTTGCGACTGTCTAGCAGTCATTATTTACAAGGAAAAAGAAGATTTCCCGGAAAGTTATAATTTGCCATTAAAAAAATTAAGTCTGAAGTACTGCCTGCTTTATAGAAAAAGAAAAGTGGGCGTATATGTCTCTGGAGATGTCTGTCAATACAAAGCAATGTTTCCAAAGGTGGTACACAGGGAAGGATTAAAAACAAATTGGCCTTCAAGAGAAGAAAGAATTTTGCAAAGCAAATGCTGTTTATGAGAAATCACAGCAGGCAGACTAATGATTTGGTTTTTTCTAAATTACTTGCAGAGGCAATCTGACATGGTTTGGCTGGGGAAATACACCTTTTCAGAGATGGCACAAGAGACAGGAGCCCACTCTTTATATTCTGACATATTCTCCTTTCTGTTTGAATACAGAGCGCAAGCTGCATGAAGGTATATTGGGTTTGAATGGCGAGGTTTAAGATGGGGTGCTTTAGAATTGGCTGCTGTAAGTAGCTGTCAGAAGCTTTGCCCATGTCCGGCACAGCCAATGCCAACTGGCTCCAAGATGGCCCTGCTGCTGGCCAAGGCTGCACCCATCCATGACAATGGCAGTACTTCTGGGATAATGTATTTTAAATGGGGAAAAAAAACCTGTGCAATTGCAGCTGGACAGATGAGTGAGAATATGTGAGAGAAGCAGCCCTGCAGACACCCAGGTCAGTGCAGAAGGAGGGGCAGGAGGTGCTCCAGGTGCCAGAGCCATTCCCATGCAGCCCATGGTGCAGATCATGGTGAGGCAGCTGTATCCTTGCAGCCCGTGGAGCACCCAATGCCATACAGGTAGATGGCTGAAGAACACTGTGATCCCATGGAGAAAGGAGCCCATGCTGGAGCAGCCTTCTGAGAGGACCCATGGCCCTGTGGAGACAGGAGCCCATGCTGTTGAGCAGTTTTGCTGTCAGGACTTGTGACCCTTTGGGGGAACCATACTGGAGAAGCCCGTTCCTGAAGGGCCGCATCCCATGAAAGAGACCTACGCTGGAGCAGATCATGAAGAACTGCAGCCCATGGGAAGGACTGGTGTTAGAGAAGTTAATGGAAAATTGTCTCTCATGAAACAGATGCCATGCTGGAGCAGGGAAATAGTGTGAGAAGGAAGCTGAAACGTGATGAACTGACCCCAACTCCATTCTCCATCCACATGTCCTGTTGGTGGAAAGGAGCTGGAGAATTTGGGAGTTGAAGTTGAGCCCAGGAAGAAGGGAGAGGTGGGAGGAAGGTATTTTAAAATTTGGTTTTGTTGTTACCCTGCTCTTGGTTGGTTAACAGTGAACTAATTTCCACAAGTCTGTTTTGCCCATGACAGCAATTGCCGAGTGATCTCTCCTTGCCCTTACCTCAGCCCACAAGCCTCTCATTATATTTTCTCTCCCATATCCGGTGGAGGACAGGAGAGTTAGACACACTTTAGCGGGCACCTGACATCTAGCTAGGGTCAATCCACCACTGCAAGTATTGCTATTGATTTTTATTTGTTCCCTGCACAGATTGACATGTATTTATAGTATTCAGGATCATGTGCAAAAATACAGGCCCACTAAGGGTTGACTACATTTTGTAGATTTCCAATACTTGCCTTCTCGTTGGAGTAATGCATTTGATTTAGAACCATCAGGTAGTAGATATAGCTGTAATTTCTCTGGTGCCTTAGACCTCTTTCCACCTTTCTTCCACATTTCTTTCTTTTCACATTTCTTCCTTGTATTCTTTTTTTTTCATCCTTAGGGTAATGAATAGCTTTAGAGCAGACATGGAGCTTTCTCGTGTCTCTGGATCTGCCACAGAAATAATCAGGTGAATTTCATTCATTTATGTGAGCCAAGAGGCCAGTTTAAATGACTGCAGTGTCCCCACCTAAAGTTAGAAACTGTGTCTCATACTAGAAAACTTGAATGGGAGCAGAAGTGAAAGATAAAAATAATTAAGTCAAATTTCGAAGAACGGATGCACGATTATCTTGCTGAAAGACTTCTCCGCTACAAGATACTGTCAAATCTCTGCTGCTGTATGTGATCACTCTTCTACCAAGGGAAAGTTCAAACAACTGTCTCTGCCTTTCTTCCTCTAGATTTCAAAGTAAGACTGCTGTTTGTAGGAAAGAACTTCCTGATTCTTTTCCTAGTGTAGGGAAGAATTTTACTTTTATACTTGATTATGTCTCAGATATTTCAGCAGTACATGAGAGGGATGGATGATTACCACTTCATTTCTAAGTGTTCAGAAAATTATTTAAGTGATATGGGAGTAACAAAAATTTTCCTGTCAGTCAGTGCTCAGGGGCTGAGGAAGAACAAGACAAGAAAATTACAGGTCCAAATGGAAGAACACGTAAATGCTGCGATAAAGTAGAGTTCCATGATATAATTTTGAGTTTCTTCCCTCTCTTCATGATAACAAATAATAACAAAAACACCTCAATGAATTCACTGCTATAACTGGATTATAGCCAATGCATAATTTTCCAGTCAAATCTTGTTACTGCATCAGACCCAGAGTTTAGTAAACCACTTGTCCTTTTAACAAATCTACCTTCCATTACACAGTACTCCTTAGGCTGAGAGGTCACAAGACCACTCCTGGAAGAGTGAGGAAGACAGTCTAAGATCGCTGGGGTACTAAGTGCCAAATTTTCAAATTTGTTTTCGTATCTATGGTTTGTGTCTGCTATAGTACTTTGTTTCAGAGGAAGAATGTTATTCTGAAATAAATCTCTTTATGCAGCTAGTGACTGTGTATTGTTTCATTTTTGATATATGTGAAAATGCTTCCTTTTGGAGGACACTAACACTCATCCTGTGATCTGGGCACTCACTGAATGCACCCAGCCTCCTATAGGGGTTCAGGGTTGTAACTGAGCATTACACAGACTCAAACATATCTCTGCTAGCAAAACTTGGTCCAGCAGACAGGACTAAATATGATCTGAAGTAAAATCTGTAACCAGCACTCAGCACAGATGCCCGGCTTTCAGTACAAGCTTCTCCAGTTTCCTGAGCAGGTAATCACTCAAATGGGAAGGGAGGTCTTTAAACTCAACCACCTGTCCAGAACAGATTCAACAATGAATTAAGACCAGGCTTTTCAGAGCTTTGCCCTGCCCAATTCAAGGCTTGAAAATCTCCAAAGGCTGACTCCATAGCTTCTGTGAGAAAACTAGTCCCATTTTGATCCTTTCCTGTTGCGCCAAAATGCTAATTCATGTAAACATAGCCATGGGAATAGGCAGGCATTAGGACTGCTCATGACATGAACAAAATTTGTATGTCAGAGCCTTTTTTGCGTTACCTTTATTCTCCCCATAAAACAGCAATGGTTACTTCTTTTTGTCAGCCGTACAGATGTGGGGGTGTAATTGAGCTTGCGTTTCACCTTCTCTAAGTAGGGTGCGTCATTGCACAGGATTTATGTAGTCCACTTCTGCATCTACTTGTGTCAGTTAATTTTCTCTGCACACCTTTGAATAATGCCATCAATAATGCCACTACACAAATGGTCATTTCTGTCAGTGGAGGTTAAGATTAGGCAAGTATTTGTCAAGAATGATGTAAGTTTAGTGTCTCTGCCTCAGGCAAAGGTCTAGTCAAAATTTTTTATCAATTTTCCCCAGTCTTTATTCTGAGTCTGAGACTTATCACTGATACACAAACATGATTTCAGCTGAAACTGTAGCATAAAAAATAAAGACATTCTGCAGCATGCAGCAGTATTTGATTATGTTGAAGGCTATGTTTATGTAAAGAACAAGGTTAATAACAAAGATTTTTTTAACAATTACTTTCATTCAGTATATGAAGTAGTCATGTACACCAGCACAAGACATAAGGTTTGTCTGTACTTCTCTGCTCCTCTTTCAGTGAGCATTTTAGAAGAAAAATAATGAAATTATCTATCTTGTTAAACACTCATTCATATTTCTTTTTGTGTATGATGGGTTTCCCACAGCTGCTATATAAAGTACCAATTGAAACTCACCCTGTCATATATACTTCTACAAAATACGAACAGTGCTAAATACTTTAAAGTGAATCGATTTCCAGTGAAAGTGTTTTAACCTCCTTTTAGGTCAAGAAATAACAATTTTCCAAGCTCACTGTAACATGAGAATTAATCCTGAGAGGCAGGTGTGCACTGCATAATTCATTTAGTCTGTGAAATTTATTGAAAATACACTTTCTCTGAACTGTACTTGAAGCTTTTATTATAAATTTTAGGTGTGGTTTCTTTAACTTGTATTTTAAGTTGTATTCAGAGTTGATTTCTCTCAGATCACCTAGAGGACTGCAATTTGCAATCTCTTCCTTTGTTAACATTATAACAACAGAATGAGCAGCAAAACATGATGGGATGCTCATACATATAAAACTTGGGTACATTGCTGAAGCAATTTGCAAGTAAAAAATACACATTTTCTTTGTGTGTTTGAAAGTAGAATACTTAGGGAAAGGACATTCTGGCTATCGCCAAGTAAGGATTTTTTGTGCTGAAATTCTATTCCTAGATGCATTGCAGTCAAGATTCACTACATTGAAGAGTAACAGCACAAAGAGCACAGTTCACACTGTTGACCCCATAAACAGCTGGTGGTACAAGGAAAGAAATAATTTACAGTGGTTTGTCAAGTGACTCTAACCTTGCTAGCATTAGAAGACTTCCTTCCACACATCTGTGAAATATTTTTACTATTTCTCTTACAACCTTATCATCATTATTTATCCTTGAATATATTTTATTTCCTTCGTAAAAATAGCAATTTGTTTTTCATCCTCAAAGTATTTATTTCTGGTGATGAATATAAACGTAAGTAATTGAGATCAGGTGTTTTGTATAACACATGGCTCTGTCAGAATTTTTTAATTGATTAGATGGTGCCATTTCTTTCATTTTACTAATGAAATAAATTAGCAGTTGCAGCCTCTTGTCCATGGCCATTCGTTCTACAGACAGCTGGCTCATCACATGATGCACTTCACATATTTTTAGCTCTAGACTTTCACAAACTTCAAATTTATGAGAAAATATTCTAAAGACAAAAATGAGCCTGTGAAGGTGTATAGAATTTGGCAAGCTGACTTCCTGCACCAGTTTTAAAATCCCCTCCTGTAAATGTTTGGGGTTGTTTCCTCTAGGTCCTTTTTTCCTTTCACATTATGCTTATAATAAAAAATAATGTTTAAAAAAAATGATAAGGAGAGTAATGAAATGGTAGACCTGCAAATTGTCTTGTTGAAGAGACAAAGTTCCCATTACTGAATTAATTTAGATCTCTTATTTCACATATATTAAAACACAAAATGAAACATCAAGACCAACAGGTCAATAGAACTGTAAACACCACGCTTAAATACTTGGAAGGCAATTACATCATAGTTGTTTAATTGTATAATTACTCTATACTGTATGTAGAATTTGTCCAGATTCTTTGTAGACTCATGAATCATAGCAGGAGGACCAAAATCCCACCCAACATTTCCCTATAAGTTTCTGCACTTTTTCACAAGCTCCATGTTGACATCACTGTTAGTGAGGACACTGCGGACTCTGTTAGTCTGTTTTCTTTCCTTCTGCGAGGTATCTGACCTTTTGTTCCTTCACCCAAAAAAAACCCACAAAACCTTCTTGTCTCAAATAGAATTGCTAATTTGCAGTTCCAATCTCAATACTTTTCTTAATAAATAACATACTTTCCTTATTCCTGATGAGGATCCTTGGTCTGTGGCATTTTTGTTTATTTTTATGTGGTGATATCTCATCCTTTCTGCTTTAGACTTGCATGTGTGCATTGTTTATCTAAAATGAAAATAGATCTAATTCTTTATTACTAAGAAAGTAAGTAGAAGAGTGACTTGTTCTAGGAAATCAGACTGTCTGGATTAAAAAACTGGATTAAAATCTCCAGCAAGTAAGAAAGAGGAAAAATGAATTTTCATGTATCTTCTCTCTTGAATTTCCTTTGCAACTCATGTGTGCTCTGAATTGAGGATACTTGGCAGTCAATGAAATATCAGTAAAGCCTGAAGATACCATTACTGAAAGAAAGTGAGAATACAGCCTGTTACTCCATGAAAAATGTCCCTGCTTTTAATCTGTATCTGTTTGCCTGCTGTTTCCAAGATCCACTGCTGTACACCTGCACATACCTATGAAGTAGTCAAAACATATGTAAATATATTTTCAGGCCATAAGCTGAAGTTTGTGTTACTCACTGAAAGTTACTGCTGCCTGTAGATCAAATCTGGCAGTTCTTAGTCAAAACTTTCTGTAGTCATTTCAGATTCTTTCTTGCATAAAGACTCAGTGTGGACTACAGTTAATGGATCTTTATTATATTATTCTGGTGCTAGCCACTTTGTCATACCTCTACTAAAATTGCTAAACTTTAGCTCACTGATTAATTTCAAAATTATAATATATATATATATATATTTTATATATATATAAAGGTATTAAAAGTTGTCATTACAGCCTAATGTATCTGAAATACTCCCTCAGCTTTTGCAACGTTACTTTGCCTATCTCCTTTGAACTGAACAATTAATTAAAAACATTGTTATGCACACTTCCAAGTACTATAAACTTGTCTGAAAGAATTTTGGTTCACCTTTTTTCCCTAACTAACCTGTTACATTCAACCTCCGCCAAATTTCATGACCCACAAAGTAATTAATATGCATAAAAAGATAGCAATGGAAGGAAGAAATGTAAACCAAATACAAATTTAATCTTATAAATGTGCTACATGATTCCTGATAAATTGCAAAGTGAATGTAAAACACCACTTGGAACTTGGAAATCTGGTCCATGGTTTCTTTTATAGGGAACGTGCTTGAATCTCAACTTTTCATACCACTGGAGAGACAGGACTGTAGCAGAGTCAGCAGCAGAGCCAATGATTCAGCACGGGTACTGAGGCTATTGCTAAAGAAGAAAGTTTATCCATACTATTTAATGGTTGACACCTCCCTGTAGCCTCAAGAACATTCACTTCCCAAATAACTTCAAGGTGTGGCAACATGAGGCAGGAGTGAACCCAGCCTTTGCAGGTGAGCCCAACCTGTCTTCAGAGAAAATGGAAGGAGGTATTCAATCCTGGTGGAAGTATTGCCATGCACTCGTGTGTGTTTGGGGCCAAAAACAGAGCATGCCCTGGTCTTCAGCTGGGGGAGAAAGAGATGACAGTGAAAAAGGCAAATAAACTAGTAGAGACATACTACCTTTGGAGCTAATAGAAAGCAGCAGGATATAATACTAAGGCTACCTTTGACGATGTTTTAATGAAAATATTTGAAAATCACCTTCATGGAGCTGGCATATTTCTCCATTTACTGAGATATATTTTGAGACTGACTTTGATCTTACCCACTATACAGTAACCCCAAAGCTATATACCTTAATGGACTGACATGAGTGTGAAATGACTCCTAGTGAAATTTCAATGCATAAACACTCAAGCACAGAGTTAAAAAATAATCAGCAATGATATACAAAAGTACAAAATTCCAAGGAGGATTCTCAGCTTAGGCCAATACAAAATCTGATTAACAACACACCGAGTTGAACTACATGTTTATAGGAACCCTGGCTTTTAAAACAATGTAAGTAAATGTATTTTCATCCTACTATTTTAATAACAGAGAGGTCTACTAGAATAATAATTATGCACTTGTTATGTTTTATCTAATCATATAGAATTTTGTTGTTTTCAAATTACAGTAACTACACTTTTCCTACACACTGCTTGCAAGAAAAACAAAAAACACAATCAAACATTTTATGTATGTACTTTAAAATACATATTAAATCTCGTCTCCCAGAGATTGGCTGACTTTTGGGTTTTTTCTGGTGCGTATGGTTTCCAAGTAATGGGCAAGGTAACTCCTCACATGTGGATTGCAGAAAATCAGCAACTGACTGTCATTGGGGGGTCAGGATGAAAAACTGATGGACTGATGGAATCCCTGCTCAAGTTTACATTTTTTACAGCAGTAGAAAAAAAATGTAAGATCCATAATACCATGAAGAGGTAGCAAGAAAAAAAGAAAGGACACTTCTTTCCTACATAGATTTCTTTCTTTTATCACCAGCTTATCAAGCAATGACCCATCTAAAACATATAATGAATAATAGGAGATAAAATGAGCCTTAATACATCATATTATTGAGGTAGGGCATGATAAAATGAGGCTTTCCTCTTTGCTATGTACACATTGCAGCAAAATTATTACAATTTCTCACCTCAAAGCTGTTATGGCCAGACCTATCACTTTTCTAAGTAGCTTTTCAACCATTAATTTCCTAACAATCACTTTGATGTCTAAAAGTAGATAGTGTTTATTGCAAAGTAGGCTTTCAGAAGCGGCAATATTTAGTATATAAATAAAGTTTTATTCTTTCTTATGCTAGTGATTCTAGATTCTCTCTCTATTTGTTCCTGCATAAAAATAACTCTACTGGGTTACCTGATTGCACATAGCTGGAATTATCTCTCTCAAAAAAAGCCCCATAACCAACAAACAAGCAAACAAACAAACAGGTTTGCAATTACAATCCTATATTTTATTCTAATTGAACAGAACGGCATTTTTTTAGGTGAGTAAATTTTTAGAATAAACTGAAGTCTGTGTAGAATTGTTGCACTGCAGGACTTACAGTTTTTACCCATAAAAATTACTAAATTTATCTTGACAAAGCCTTTAAGATTCCTCAGTGTGGAATTGTTTGTGTGTTAGCAATGTAGAAGACCACAGCTCATGGTTCATTGAAGTCCCAAAATATCTTCTGTAGAACAATTAGCTCAAGCTCTCTGCAGTGCTTCTGCTATGAAGCCTGTTTACACCTTAGTATCTCTGGGAATATTAGGAGCAAGAGAATGTGGAAATAAATGTTTAAGGATAATTTAGAGGCTAGGATGGCCTTGGCCACTTTAAGTGCTATGAGAGTGTTGAAAGTCCAGTTGAAGAATCCTTGTTACTACAAAGTTTGATCATGGCTTCAATTTGTTGCTGGAGGAAATTCAGAAATTGGCAAAAGAGAAGATTACTTGTGAGGACATATTTAGCTGAAGTCAATAATCATTGATTGCTGTGGGTATTGAAGAAGAGACTGATACCTCTGATGTCTTAGGGGACAGTCGTAAGGTTGTGTTCTTAATGTGGAAAATCTGAAATCTTGATGGTCCACTAAGAAAGGATTTCTGTTATCCAGCGCTACCCAAAAAGGTGGCTGGATTAATGTAAGCATTTCACCTACCCATCACTAATGGGACTCCTCACCTTCTCACATGAGCAAGCATATTCCATGCAGGGCAGAGTGTTCTTCCATAAAGAAGTCCCATACAGACAGCAGTACACTCACAGAAATGCATGGCAAAAATGCAGAAGAAGCAGTTCAAAATAATGTAACCCAACAAGACAAAAAAGATGCCCCTACAGCAAGACTTCGTGCAAATCAGTGCTATATAAGGGTAACACTGGAGGAATTTTTCCAGGTTCAGCCTACTGCCTTATTTAAGTGGATAATCATAGTGCCGTGCGCCAAGTGCGGTAGCTGTCGATAAGCTAGATACCTGATACTACTGCCAGATGTACATTAAGCCACTTCAAAGCCTTTCTCTATTTCCTGATGGATATGGTATCCTACTGCTACCTGAAATTCTTTGTAGTAGATAGAGAATTAGAGAGAAAAGAAGCCATAAAGCAGCAACCATCAACTACACAAAACCATTTTTTAAGTCATAGCTTCTTTATTTCTTTTTCATATTCAGATGTAGGGATAGCACTGGTTTAGTCCTGTTGAAATAAAGCTCTGTAGAAATAAAGTAGTTGAACCTAAATTAGTTGCACCTTTTCAGAGAATTCTTTGTGCCCACATGTAATAGTGCTTGTGATGTAAAGGTTTGAGACCTATGACACCAAAACAAATATTAAAATAGAGTCAAAAGGAAACCCACTGGATGCGTAAACTAATATAATTTTCTAATTCAACATAATTTACTGGAATAAGGCATTTTTACTCCACAGTTATTCTTTCAGGCTCACATTTGGTACAAACTTTCAGTCACTATTCTTGTTAACACACACTGCAACAAGTCACACTGGACATCAGAGGCCCTTTCTTAGAAATTAGTCATCATAACCCACATGGCTGACACTTAGGAAGCTATATGTGGAGTTTTCCAGATTAGGTTTTATTCTGGTTTTCACATAAACTGACAGACTGATAGATGGTCTTGTTTTAACATCAGAGGAAGAAAAATAATGTAAATACTTTTGGCAGCTACATTAGTCTTTAATAATAACACAGAGGAAACTTCTACCAGTAATGACCAAATTGTCTGAAATGTAGTGGGTTGCGATGGCCGTTTTCAGCAGTCATGAGCTGGAAGGAGACAAAATTCCACAGAACAATTACTGAAACTTCCACTCCAGCAGTTCTGGCAATTTCCACAGTGAGGGTTATAAACAGTAAAATAAAATTTTAAAAAATCCTACAGTGTACCAGGGGTCCTACGGACTAGTTACCTGAGCCTAAATAGTTATCCTTAAAGGTGAGTTTCTTTCCTGAAACCCTATGGAAATGTTTGCTTTTCCTGTTGAAACCTACAGGATTTCTTCTTTGGGTAAGCAGATAGTAACACTGAGGGAAATCAGAATACAAAAGGTTAATAGAAAACCCAAGGTATGAAAGCCACAAAATGCACTTTTGGCTTAAATTAGAATGTGCTCCAAGCATGGGGAGATGTATAGAAACAAACAAGAGAGAAGACAAATACAGGTAGTAATAGGAGACAAAAGCCTGGAAAATCACAGACTGGACACTCTCCTGTATAACCTGCTCTAGGTGACCCTCTCTTAGCAGGGCAGTTGGACTAGATGATCTCCAGAGGTCCCTTGCAACCCTAACTCCTCTGTGATTCTATGATCCTGGCAGAAAGACTGCATAAAAAGAAGTGGACAAAACACATAAGCACAGAATATATATCTATAATCAGTGGCCTTAAATGTAATGTAATGTGGCCTTGATGTAATGGTATGTAGTTTTAGGTAGAAATGCCTAGAAAACTAGAACTGTTCATGGAAGTACAGAATGGTGGGTTGAGTCTGGCTGGATGCCAGCTGCCCACCGAAGCAGCTGTTCTTCCCCTACTCTACTGTGCAGGGAAGAGAAAATACAACAAAAGGCTCATGAGTTGAGGAAAGGACAGGGAGAGATCTCTCGCCAATTACTGTCACTGGAAAAACAGATTTGACTCAGGGAAGTTAGTTTCTTTATTACCAAAAAATATAGGATAGGGAAATGGGAAATATAACCAAATCTTAAAACACCTTCTGCCCATTCCTCCCTTCCTTCTGGACTCAATTTCACTCAGGATTTTCTCTAACTCCCATCCTCCAACAGCACAAGGGGATGGGAAGTGAGGGTTGTGATCAGTTCATCACACACTGTCTCTTGTGCTCCTTCCTTTTCATGCTCTTCCCCTGCTCCGGCATGCAGCCCCTCCCACGGGAGACAGTCATTCATTAACTTTGCCAGCATGGGTCCTTCTCCTTCCCATGGGCTGGAGGTCTTCATGAACTGCTCCAGCATGAGTCCTGCCCATGGGATGCAGTCCTTCAAGAACAGACTGCTCCAGCATGAGTCCCTCAAAGGGGTCACAAGTTCCGCCAGAAAGCCTGTGCTCCTCTTTCCATGAGTCCACAGGTCCTGTCAGGCTCTTCTCTCTATGAAGTCAGAGCCTTCTTCAGGCAGTCACCTGCTTTGACCTTGGGGTCCTCCATGGGCTGCAGGTGGGTTTGTGCTCCACTGTGGACCTCCATGGGCTGCAGAGGGACAGCCTGCCTAACTTTGATCTTCAGACCAGGCTGCAGGGGAATCTCTGCTCTGGCACAAGGAGCAATTTCTCCCACTCCTTCTCCACCAACCTGGGTGTCTGCAGGGCAGTTTCTCTCATATATTCTCTCTCCTCTCTGTGGCTGCTGCTCCACAGCAGGTTTTCTCCACCTTCTTAAATGCATGATCCCAGAACTGCCATCTCTGTCACGGATGGACTCAGCTTTGGCCAGTGACGGGTCCATCTTAGAGCTGGCTGGCATTGGCTCTGTTGGACATGCGGGAAGTTCTGGCAGCATCTCACCTGCAGACCCTTTACTGATTGCCATGCAAACCCAATAGACAGAGCAACAGTAGTGGTAAGATCAAATACTGCGAAAGCACAGAACAAGAGATAATAATAATTAGATGTTTATTTCTAAAAGCCATTGTTCAGTTTTTACTGAAACATCGAAGTAAGAATAAACTAGTGGTTTGAGTCCAATTACTGTTGTGCTTTATTACACCAACAAACTGAAAAAGATACATATATGTACTGGGACCTTTACCAGCACAAACTGCAACCTGCAATGGTTGTCCCTCAGCCACATTTGTTTTTACAGATTTTCGGATCATTATTAATTCACCTCTCTTGATTAAAAACATCTGTGATTCCGTCTATGACAGCTCCTTATCTAAACCTGAAGGTAAATTCAGTTCCAAAAGGAGTGGAAGTACACTGAAACTCCCAGATAGTAGATTTGCATAATTAGAAACCTCTTTATGATCCATGACACACACAGGTAACCTGGCACTTGCACTGAACTCCAAGATGTATATTGCTGTTCTTTAAATGTTTCTTACATGAAAAGAATTCATATAGAGGCAGGTAAGCAAGATTATTACGGTGTTTCCTGCCCTCTCAATAGGTCTAAAAATGAAAGCTTCTTTGAGGGGCTCCATTACCTTCTCAGGGAAATGCCGGGGGAATTTTAATGGCCATTAAGAGTCTCAGCTACAATGCAAAAGTTGGTGTAATGTATTGGCCCTAATACAGTGCCTCTTCCCATCATAGCAGAATAGTCTGTTACTGTTACACGTGTATTATGTCTATTTTCCACCTCCTTTACAAAATTTAAGTCTGTGATGTTCTCATCAAGGGAAATGATGATGGAGTTACAGAGGTCTGTGATTAAATTTGCTCAGCAGCAATCTGTAAATAACCTGCAGCATACTGTTTCCATTTTTTGTTTCACTCTGTAACCTGCAGTGAGTGTTGACTTCCAAGTACTGTTCAGCGAAAAGGAAAAGCACACAGATGACTGATTGGTCCTTGTATTCTGAAATGAAAAATGATGAGCAGAAAGTCGTCAGAGGAAACCCCAGAAAAGAAACCAATTTCAAACCAGTGCATCTCCCCTACCTACTCACCTGCCTGACTACTGCAAACAGCCTTTGTGCTGTGCCTTGTCCTCCTCATAGGTCAATGAGGAAAACTGCCATGTGTTTAGGGGAAAGCTGATTGTTGAAAGCATTGATCTCTGCAGAGTGTGGAGGCACACCAAAATGACTGTCCATTCATGAGTGACTAGAGTCAATAAGGCTAGAGCTCTACGTTTTTTTCATCTATTTTTTTCTTGCCCATAGGTTGAGCTAAGTCTTTCACTGGGCTTTGACAGATCAGAGAGAACAGGGCTTGTTCTTGACACCCCTACTGTACCAGCCAGACTTCACTGTTGACAGGTGATTCAAAAGCTGTACTCGTGGGCTGCAGTACAATGTTGACAATAGTGGGATAATCGAGGGACACCACAGATGAAAGCAACTTTTTAAAGGTCTCCAAGTAGGTGTTTCCAGACCACATGGCATGTTTATTTTCTGAGATCTCGTCATTCTTCAAGGACTGAAGAGCTGCTTCTACTCAGTGGAGCCTGGAAGGAGGAACCATTGGGAGATCTTTCTTACCCACCTCTGGCAGTTTTTCATTTCTCTGTTCTTTGTGCATTTGTATTCATGGAATTTGTTATTGTTGCTTAACTTCCCAGAGAATCGCTGGACTGAAGCACCTCTCTTCATTTCTCTAACTAGTGCCATTTGACCTACTAGACAATTTAATCCAGCCTCCACTTTTGAATGGATTTTCTCAGAAGTGGCAATCTCTAGCAGGGTCACTTCGAGAGGCAACCGCACTGCATGTTACCTTGCACCATAATGAGGGCAATTTCAAAAGGCATTCAATCAAAAGAAAGGGTGTTTTCTGCAAAAGGCTTGTGTCCTAGGTTTTCACTTGTCCTTATCGGTAGCTGAAGCTATTGAAAAATCTCAATCTATATCTCGTAATTGTCAGTTTTAATTTTTTCTTAGTACAAGTTGCAGAACAACAAGGGTACTCTTAGCAGCCACTTTAGAATTCTGCAGGTTTAAGGGGAGCTGAATTGCCCCTAAGGAAACGGGAGGATTCCTGTTTGCTCAGAAAGTCCTGTTCAGAAAATTCCTGTTTACCTCTTACATATAAACAGATAGGAAGGGGTAGATGATGAAGGAAAGCCAGGCAGTTGTCAGTGTACTATTCATATTAGTCTGTTTTTCTTGTCACTGGAAGGCTTTGATTTGCACAGTGTATCAGAGATTACAATTACCCCTCCACTGTAACAATACCTTCTCTGTGTAATTGCTAATCAACAGTCCTTTGACATTCATGCTACAAGGCCTTGTGTCTTTTCACTACCTCTGACTTTCTTCCTCTCTCTTTCTCATTTAAAGTTCAGGAACAGCTGATTGATGGCTGTCAAAACTCGATGCTCACAGAAAAGGTGCAGCTTGGGTGGCTGCATTGCCTCCCTACTGCATGAAGATCGGCACAGCTTCTGAGGAGTGCTGCTTGCTGCCGAGCCTCAGCCTTGCTGCAAGAGAAGCACACCCTACACAAGGACAGACAAAAAGTGAGGAGAGACAAAAGCTTCCCCAAAAAGTGAGTGTGCAAGCTCTCTGCAGTAGTTGACAAAAAGAGTACTAGGTTTTATTAATATTTTTGTCTGCCACTCAGCTACACTGAATCTCATGGAGAAGAGCAGCAGATAATATACTATTATTTCACTTCCAAACACAAAATTCAAGTGGAAACATTTTATTCCATTTAGATGTTTTGTACCGGAGTCCTAAAAAACATCAAGGGCAGGATCTTTTCATTTGCTTTATTAGACCACTGACACAGAAAAAAACCCAAAAACAAGCAAACAAACCAAACCCTAGCTTATATTAAGAAGACAGTAATACTATAAAATATCTGGCTATCTCAGTGAGGTAAACAATACCTTCTTTGAGTTTTACTTTTTGTTTCATGGGTACCCATGCAGGAAAAAATGTCAGAGAATACTTGGTATGGAACATCTCACCTGTAGCTGCTGAGACTCCTTCTTATGCTTTTAGAACCCTAATATATATATTTTAGTAAATTTTTAGACTGAATAAAGGCCAATGGAGCTCCATGTTCCTATCACCATTTATTTCAGAAGACAAATAGTTATGGAAAGTGGGATATATTTCCTTGAGGAATTGGACTAGAAACATGCAAAGTGGGATATATTTCCTTGAGGAATTGGACTAGAAACATGCAGAACTTGATATATATGAAATTAAGTTACGCTTTCAAGATTTTTTTGTGTGGTTAAGAATGGTAGAAATCTTGGGGGGTTTGTGCTTTTTAATACAAAATAAAATTCTGATGGCATTGATGAAAATAAGAAATTAAACTATGTATGTATGCTTTGCATCCAGCTAATCCTATTTCACAGAAAATAACAGGATTTATAAGACAAGTTTACCATATATGCTTAGCAAATGTGGTAACACTGGTGAGAAAATAAATTGAGCTAATCATTACATAATAGTTCTGAAGATGTGCAGTTAAAACCAAGCATGTTAGAATTTTTTTAAGGACATTTAAAAGTGAGGAATGAAAAAAATGTACTTTGAGACATGAAAAATTGAATTCCTCAGGCATCCAGGCAGTTTGGCATGAAATTGTCTTACTTCCAGAAGCAAAAATATTCATGTCCATGTGAGATTTCATATACTTATTTCTACCTGTTTTACTCTACCTTTTACTTGTTTCATTTATGTAAATGAGGACACTTTTCCTATCACTCCATAATAAATATAATTATAGAATTATTTACATTGGTAAAGACTTGTAAGATCATCAAGTCCAACCATTAACCTAATTCTGCCAGGGCCACTACTAAAACATGTTCCTAGGTGCCTTATCTACAGTTTTTAAATGCCTCCAGGGTTGGGGACTCAATCACTTTCCTGGGAAGTCTGCTCCAATGCTTGACATCTCTTTCAGTGAAGAAATTTTTCCTTATCCAGTCTAAACTTCTGGTGCAACGTGATGCTATTTAGTCTCAGCTTATTGCTTGTTATGTGGGCTAACAGACTGACCTCCCCCTCATTACAATCACCATTCAGGTAGTTAAGAGAGAGAACAAGAATGTCTTCTCCTAGCTTTCCTCTTTTCTCAGGTCAAACAACTCCTGCTTCCTATAAGACTTGTGCTCTAGTCCTTTTGCCAGCTTCATTGTCCTTCTCTGGACACACTCCAACACCTAGATGCCTTTCTTGTAGTGAGTAGCCCAAGACAGGACACGTATTCTGTCTAAATACGTAGACAGAATGACAGTTGCTTGTAAACACACACACGCGCACACACACACACGCACACAAAGACTGGAAGAGAATGACACCTAGAGATACAGCGCTCACATGATTCCATCTAGCACTACAGCAGCTGACACATTTATAAAAGATTCAGTCTGACAGTTTCAGTTGTCAGCAGCGTCATTGTGTAGGTTATGATGAGGGAAGGACAAATTTTGGTGCAGACCAGACAAAACTTAACTATCCATTATGTTCTTTCAGGCTTACAAAGAAGGATAGGGAGAAATCAGGTAACTGATGACTTTGGCTACTTTGACAGAGACGGACTTTTTTCAGAGGTTCACAATGAAAGGATAAGAAGCCATGAACAGATCTGTATCAAGGGAATTTCTGATTAGGTACAAGAAAAAAAAGTTGCAGTGAAGATGGTCAAACATCAGAACAGGTTGCTCAAATCAGCTGGAATGTCCTTGGAGATACTCCAAATTAGACTGGACAACTGCAGCCACCTGAACTGTCCTCAAAGTTGGTTTTGCTTTGAGCAGGATATCAGACCAGGTGATTTTACATATTCAGTGATTTTGTGATTGCAAAAGCTATGCATTCTTGAGTGTCTTGACAACAGAGAAGCACCTGGTACAGCTAAATCATTGGTGTCCCACTAGGAATACCCTTTTGTTTCCAGTATTTCAGAAAAGGGCAAGATGTTTATTAAACAAGTTCAAGTAACTGGGCACTCAAAGATGGTATACATGCAATCTGAAGATCACCATAGACATATTGATTAACCTAATAGAGCTTCTGGAGAAACCCATATGTAAAAACCAAATAATTTCTAACATTTCTTCAGTCATAAATACAAATTTCTGGCCTCAATAAAAGATAGGGAAACAATGCAAATCATGATAAACAGATCTAAGTGTACCCACCAAAGACTGAAGATAGAGGTGGAGACTATTGGTCCCAGAAAGTTTACCCATGGCAAGTTCCCACAGTGCCTAAGCTCTCACCCATCACAATCTTTATAAGGAATGCTGGAAGGAATCTGGAAAGATCAGTGCCAAAGGATTTGAGTCAACTGTCTTTTCAGTCATGCTGAGGAGATGTTGAAATACTGTCTGAAATGTCACGCTGTGCTGCTTCTGCTTTGTGGGTACACATGGGAGGTGGCCGGTCAGCACCCATACAGTTTCATAGTGAGATCCATCACACACCAGCTCAGATCAGAAAAGATCCCAGGTCTCTGAACACAAGGTTTCTATTTTAGGCAAAAATTTTTATTTACCTATTCAGAATTGGCAGTCCTTACAGGAATCATAGTTTATCAAGAGTGACAGGGTGACAATTTCCCATTATAGAGAACGTTCTGCCCGTGAACACAGGATGCTCTACATGGGTAAATGTATAATACAAATGTCCATGCAAGCAGATACCCGACACCTAGAGGACCAGCATTCTCTGACATAGCTCTCTTTACTCCTTGGCCTTTGATGTTTCTGGAGGTGACTATTCTATTTTCACCTGCCTAGTAAAATTATAATACCCATGGTAACCACAATTGAAATGGCACATCTCAGACTTTGCAGGGTTTCATCACCCTGGGAAGCATCCACATGAATAATCAGCACGAATTTCCTTTCAGACCTTGATGTATTATTCAAGCAAAATAGCTTGTCAGTTACTTCCAGTGGATCAGATGGTCTTTTACAAACTTCTACCTGCTTTTTAAAAGGTATCACTTATACAGGAATCTTATTCCCCAAGGCCTCACATTCCCCAAGGCCTCACAGTGTTTTTGGACAAGGGGATATTTCTATGTATGTGTAATGTGTGCATATATATATATGTTTATATATATATATATGTGTGTTTCATATTGCTATATAGGTATCGGCAGCTCAGAAATTAAAAGTGCATATAATGAAGATACAACAGCTACTTTGACTCTGTGCTCATGACCACGGCTAGAATTTGTCTCACTGTCCACCTGTCCTGGTTCCATCTGGGATAGGGTTCATTTTCTTCCTAGTAGGTAGTACAGTGATGTGTTTTGGATTCAGTATAAGCATAATGTTAATAGTACTGATATTTTGTTGCTAAGTAGCGCTTGCTCTAAGTCAAAGACTTTTCACTGTCTCATGCTCTGCTAGTAGGTGCTGCACAGAAACCTGTGAGGGAACAGCCGACACAGGTGACCAGAATTTGCCAAAAGGATATTCCATACCATGAAAAATCATGTGTGGTATATAAATACAATGAGTTACCTAGAAGGTGGCTAACTGATGTTTGGGGACATACTCTGCATCAGTCACTGTGTTGTGAGAAATTTTATTGTGCGTCACTTGTTTCTCTTGGATTCTGTTATGTCATGATGAAGATGATGACAACGATGATGATTATCATTATTTTCATCATTACTATTTTATAATCTTTATTGTTACTATTATTATTGTTGTTGTTGTTATTGTTGTTATTATTGTTGTTATTATTGTTGTGTTTGGTTGGTTTGTTTCAATTATTCAGTTGTTCTTATCTCACCCCATGAGGCTTACCTTTCTTTTCATGTTCTTCCCATCGCGGGGGTGTGCGGGGAGTGATGGAGCAGCTCCATGGTACTTAATTACCAGCTGGAGTTAAACCATGGCAGCACTTCTCTCCCTGTGTGCAGCTGGGTGATAGCAGTCCTACAGCTGTTTGACAACTTTATTCAGCTGTGGTATTTCCAAGGTATAGCAGCATACCTATTGTCATCTTGGGAGTTGTAAGGAGTCTTGATATGACACTTGTTCGTTGATAAGAGAGGAGGTCAGTAAGTGTCAAAAGTGGGGGTTTTTTCTAGTTTGTCTCATGATTACGTTTCATGCTCACACTAGAACTACTGCCTTTAGCAAGGAATAAAGCAATAAATGGTGATCTCTTTTCATGTTTACTCAGTATATGTGCTGAACTTCTGGATAGTGCTTGCTGCTCTCCAAGATAACTTCCTGGAACAGCTATCATAGATACCTGCTATGACTGAGAGCATTCCCATACACTGGGTGTATGCAGCCTTGGGTACCTTCAGATATGCCCTCTTTTACATCATATTCTACTGTTAATTTTTTTGTCTGTAATTATATTTTGTGTGTTGAATTAGACATGATCACACTCACTCAGCTTTATGCAATACCTTCCTGCCCTTTTGACAGTCTGCTGGCAGAGTTTATTTATTCTCTTCTTGTCATCAGTGGCAGTCACAGTAAAGGCTGTTATCAGGGATTATTTGACTTTGTTTTCTCAATGGAGGAATAATGTTCTGAGGATATTTTTCCTGCTGACAACTCCCCCTTTTTTGGGGATAGTTTTCCTTCAACAGTAAAGAGATAATACGATAACAGAATAGCAGAAATAGAAAAAAATGCTGTTGTCATATCTGACATTTTCAGCAAAAGAAATATTTCTGCAGCAGAAAGTAGATGATTTGCTACTTCCTTCCCTTTTTCAGCATATTCTTGTGAACTGCAATATCCACAGTCCTGTAACAGAAGTATTTGAAGTCTGGTGATAGCAAACGTAGGGCCAGATGACCCACTACTTCTTATCCATCTTCAGATCCTGAAAAATGTAAAGAAATAAGATGGAGTGAAAAGCAGAGTGCTGAGAAAGGCAGCTACACGGCCAGTACTACCACACTAATTAAAAAAAAAAAGGAGATACTGTCAACAGTAGTTGGTAAGTCAGTAAAATGCTATTGGTTATGTTTTGGGTTGCCTTTTATTTAGTGACTTAAAACTCACTGAAAATCAAATACGTAAAAAGGGCTTTTTCCACAAACTTTGCAAATAATTCCAAGCTAGAAACCCAAACAGAGTATTTGGCTTTACGACAGTCTCGTTTTAGTAGTTAAATAACTCCAACCATGGCTAGCTCATTCTCAGAGACAGGCAGGGGGTTGGAACTAGATGATGTTTAAGGTCCACTGCATTCCAAACATTCTATGATATGTCATAAAAAAGTCAAAATACATTTTGAGTGTAGTGCACAACATTTTTAAGCAACTTCAGAAGCAAACCACTCCCAGTGTATGTCTTGCCAATTAAGCACCTACATAAGGATTTAATGAACACTGATTGATAAGTAGTCTTGTAGCATAGACATCACCCCCCACCCCAGGATTTCTTTAATAGAAATACACCTACAAATGACTGAAAATTCAAGAAATAAAATCTGATTGCACCTGTCTATTTATAACTTCAAATGTATTAACATTATTCTCTAGCAATCCAAACTGTGTAGGGCTACCAATAATATCCACTGGCAGCTCTATGCCAAAAGCAGTATTACTTGCTGTTCCCCTTGCCAGCTGTAATGTTTAATTATATGACCTCAATTAACCAGCCTTAGATGTAAAGGGATTTCGCGTCCTCTCTATAGCCGGTATTTTCATATCACCTGTGTAAACCCTGTTTTTTTCCTGGCTTGCTTCATAGCTATTTGATCTTCCTTTCTACTTTCTGAATTTAATTATAATTGCTTAAAACTGTCTTTATTCATCCATTAGATCTAAGAATACTTACACTCCAGTACTATCAAGCTGTCTGTTTTCTAAGGAAAGCTAAGGTTAGCAGAAATAACAACCCCCTAAATGGAGGCAAAAGGACTTTCCACAGCCAGATTCCTCTCTCTCTCTCCTGCCACATTACCAAGATCAAGGAAACTCCATTAATTATTTTGCTCAGGGTTTCAGGGTTTACACTTGTGAGGCAACTCTATAAAATTTCCCATCTATCAGTATTTGCAACTTGGGTTTAATCTGCTTTATACTGTAAGGATTCCTGGAAGACAAAATATCAAAACTTTCCCTGTTTAGCCACAGAAGAAATAATGATGATGTTTTTGCCTTGAAAATTCCTTTGTTATATCATCATGAAGCATAAGAAATAGGGTATATTTTTCTGACAGCCACTTTTATCAATACTTAAGTAAGAAGTTAAGGGAACAAAGATTACTCTTAAAAGGCAGCAAAAGATTAATACTGTGGCTGTAGGATAACCAGCTGTGTTTCATGATGTCCAAATTAAAAAAAAAGATAAATTACTTCTGGGCCATTGGCATTCTGGATTTTAACAGGTATGTTTATAAAACAATATTATTACAATTCCACTGGAGAGTACTAGAAAACCATCATTACTCTCTAATAGGTGGAAAAAAATTGGGAGTATGGAATAGCATTCAATCCAACCAGAAAATACATTACTAAATTCAAGTTTTACAAGTTATGCCTTATTCTTTATCAGTACTGTCTGGCAAAGTGCACCACATACTTTGCACCCGAGGACAGATCAACTCTGCACATAACAATTTTACATAGGCTATAGTAGTTTATGCTCTCTCATGCCACAAGAGTGTGAACCCTCTTCAGAAACTCGCCCCACTGATGTAAGTCAGAATCCAACTTTTTACCCTGTGTACTATAACTCAGGTGCATTTTCAAACTAAAACCCTCACCTGACTGCCAAAGTCCTGTGCTTCAAAGGAGCAGAGGGGCCCACATAATCCCCTGAGTATGGATCAAGATCTACAGCCAGGGTATCAACACTGATTTTTTAGTTTAAAAGCTAATCACAAGGATTTTATCTTTAACGATTGGAAGGATATAGTTACTTATTGAATATTTATTGGACATATGTGTGAATGTGCCACATAAAAACATAATTTACATCGTAAATTTGACTAGGCACTCATCAACTGCTAGAAATGTCATAGAAGTGTATTGGATCACTTTTTTTTTAATGCCAATTATTGTTACATTTCTTCCTCTGAAATTTTCCAAAACCACGTTGCCCTGTGCTTTAGCTCTGTGTTTTTCAACTAGTATGTAATTCACTCACTGAAAAATGTTTCAGAGCTCTGCTCTGTAATTATCTTCATCCTTGCAGCATTTTAAAAGCGGTCTTCTATTTTTCTCCTAGTGATTGAGCATCACATTTGCAAAAATGTGTTGGCCTATCACACAGAAGAGTTAACTCAGTAAACTCAGCAAATACAATTTGGAGACTATGTAGTTGTAAATCTCCAAGAAAACAGGATTCAGAAACTGCAATAATTCTAGCACAAGTTTCAGTTAAGAAAAGATTCCAAGTTAGGATTTGGTATGGAGGGAAATATAGATGTTTTTCATCATTCTCTGTATTAATACGGAAGTGACGAACTGGGACTAACTCCAGATTGGTTTTAGGTGTTTGCAAAAGAGATGTCAAAAAACACTTGAAGCTCTTAGTTTTATTTTTTCAGAAACATGTGTCCCAATTATTTTAGATTTGAATGTGTATGATGGTATTTTTAAAGCTCCACAGGTAGTCCAAACTTCTTTCTTCAAAATAACAGTATATAATGGAAGCAGATCTGTAAATATTCATCATTTTCCTGTCTGAGGATTTTAAAGGCACTGTTATGATTTTAATAAAACATTCATTTCTGCTGATGTTTAGAATGGTTTCTCCCAATTTCAGAAATGTTTTCACTAGATTTTGCATGCAGGTTTAGGAAAAATAATACAATATCTTTTTGGTGAATTGCTATTACGGCAGGCGTTGCCTTTTAAGGCACATCATTTTATAGATTGCTATTAAATGTAATTAATTGCTTCAGCTGTGTATTTCCATGTGAATATGCACATGGACTGAATCACTTGTTCATATACACATGCATGAAAGTAAATATTTACACTCTGGACACATATACCTGGACAAAGGAAATACAGCCACTGCAAAACTTTGTTTTAAAATTATGCTTTATAATATTGTCAAAGTCCTAGATGGAAATGCCATTTTCTGTCATAGCTTTTTTGCTAATGTTTCTGTTTCCCTATCCTTTCTTAAAGCATGAGTAAGACAATTGTGAGATACTTGCATGATAACAGACAGACATGGTGAAATCAATGTTTCAGGCTCTTTGTACAGCTACAACTGACTTTAACAACTTCAGCCTTTTATTTCCTAAGTCTTTCCATCTTTGGCAATTTTCTGCATGCCTCAGTTTCCTACCTTCTGTGGTTACTTTTCTAAAAGCAACCAGAGTACAGAGTAAATTCCTCAGATTGTGTTGGTCATGGGAGCAGTGAAACTGGAAGATATAACTTCTCTGATTTCAGTTCATCAAAGCAGAGGTTTCAAAGGAGTGAAGATCAGGTTCATGTATGTTCTTCCTCCTCTGCTGAGAAGCGTCTCTTAAGACTCACCTGTGTGTGTGGGGTGCCATGCAGAAAGATCACTCGCAGTATTTCAAATATCCAGATACCCATAAGTGGCTTTCTGAAAAAAACACTGTATTAGTAAAGGCTGCTACTTTCAGAGTTTGGCTAGATGAGGTCATAAGACATAAACACATAGGCAGAGATCACCCACACTCTGGCAAATCTTAAGTTTGCAGCTACCTTGCTTGAGCAACCGGCACTGCCTTCACAGGGCCTTAACCTTTGCATTGTAAATGTGCCTCAGAAGAAAAAGAAAAGCAGAACTATTAACAAGAGCATGTGAGAGTCAGGACTGAAGTTCCTGTCCTCAGCTCCTCATCCCTAGCTATGACAATTCCTCCATTTTCCCTTCCTTTCAAATGGACACAAAAGGTACATTTCTTCTTAGTCTTCCAGCCACCAGAGCTAAAGCTGTGAGAGCTGGCAAGACTGACAGAAATACCTACTCCTACTTCTACCACCATTGTACTGTACTTCAGACTACCTCTGCTGACTTTTATTATCCCAAACATTCTAATGTTGAAATTGCTGACACATTTTTTTTTTTTTAATGAAGTAATGGCTAAAATTCTGATAAATTACAGTGGGTGTTATTTTTGATAATTTAACATAATGGATGCAGCCTTTTCACTAAAGTAGCAATTAAGTCATCACTGTTGCCTGGCCTACACAAATTTATTGTGTCTCAGTTTATTGCTCTTACCTTCAGAACCATTTTGCCACAAATCTGACACCAAAGTCGGAAATCACGCAGACAAAATTGGTAGAAAAAGAAAGGTCATTAACCGAAACTCTTATTTTTTAGTATGTTTCACTGATTAAAATAGTTGCAATTAGCTCTGCCTCTAAAACACTGTTTCCTCCTGCAATCATTGTTGCTGCGGTTCATGTCTGTTTCAGTGTATTTTCACTCTGAATAAGGAGTATGCACGGGGGTACACAACCAGAATCATCTATCTGCAAGGTGCTTCAGCTGCATTGCTCATCTTTTAATTCCTGGTTTATGAGCAATACATGGATAAGATTCCCATATTTATGTCATGCCAGTCTCTTGGTTTTTCATAGAAGCCAATATACTGATGCAAAAATAACTTCCATTACAAATTAATGTTGTTCTGATTGTGGTGGGTTGGGGTTTTTTGTTTGTTTGTTTGTTTCAATATCATTGCTATGACTGCTCCTACCAACACTAAAGTAGTGTATGTCACAGAATCACATAGACTCACAGACTGGCCTGGGTTGGAAGGGACCTTGAAGATCAGCTTGTTCCAACCCACCTGCCATGGACAGGAACATATTTCACTAAACCAGGTTGCTCAGAGCCCCATCCAACCTGGCCTTGAACACTTTCAGGGATGAGGCATCCACAACTTCCCTAACAACCTGTTTCAGTGACACACCACCCTCACAGGAAAGAATTTCTTCCCTAATCTAAACCTGGTCTCTCTTAGTTTGAAGCCATTCCCTCTTGTCCCGTCACTACATCCTCTTGTAAAGAGTCTCCCTCCATCTTTCTTGGAGGCTCCCTTCAGGTACTGGAAGGCTGCAATTGGGTCATCCCAAAGCCTCCACTTCTTCAAGATGAACACTCTCAATTCTCTCAGCCTTTCCTAACAGCAGAGCTGGTCCATCCCTCTGATCATCCTGTTGGACCTCCTCTGGACTCTCTCCAACAGGTCCATGTCCCTCCTGTGCAGGAGACCCCAGAGCTGGATGCAGCACTGCAGGTGGGGTCTCACCAGAGCAGAGCAGAGGGGCAGAATCCCCTCCCTCACCCTGCTGCCCAGGCTGCTTTAGATGCAGCTCAAGATACAGCTGGCTTTCTGGGCTGTGAGTGCCCATTGCTCGGTTGTGTCCAGCCTCTCATCCACCAGTATCTCCAAGTCCTTCTCGGTAGAATCTGTCCATCCCACGGCCTGCATTGATACCAGGGATTGCCCCAACCCAGGTGCAGCAGCTTGCACCTGGTCTTGTTAAACATCATGAGATTGCCATGGGCCCACTCCTTGAGTTTATTCAGGTCCCTCTGTATGGCATCCCATCCTTCAGTGTATCAACTGCACCATTCACCTTGGTGTCATCAGCAAATTTGCTAACGGTGCACTTGACTCCTTTGTCCATGTCACTAATGAAGATATTAAATAACACTGGTCCCAATATGCACCCCCAAGGGACATCACTTGTCACTGATGTCCATCATGACTCTGAGACATTGACCCCTACCCTCTAGATGTGACTGTTTAACTACTTTCTTAGCCATCAAATCAATCTCTCTCTCCAATTTAGTGAGAAGGATATTGTGGGGCCTATGTCAAAGTCTTTACAGAAGTCCAGATAAATGACAGCTGTAGCCCTTCCCTTGTCCACTGATGAAGTTACTCCATTGTAGAAGGCCACTAGGTTGGTCAGGCAGGACTTGTCTTTGGTGAAGATGTGCTGGCTGTCCTGAATCACTTCCCTGTCTTCCATGTGCCTTAATTTAACATAGTTTCTAGGACGATCTGTTTCATGATCTTCCCATGCACGGAGGTGAAGCTAACAGTTCTCAGGTCCTCCTTTCTCCCCTTTTTAAAGATTTCCTTTTTCCAGTCCCCTTGGACTTCAACCAACTGCCATGACTTTTCAAATATCTTGAAGAGCGGCTTGGGATCTACATCAGCAAGTTCCCTCAGGACTCTGGGATGCATCTCATTGGGTCCCAGAGACTTAATGTAAGTTACTCTTTTACAGCAGATCAACAAGGAGTCATCAGGTTTTTATCTCAAGCCTCATATCTAACGAGCACAATGGTCAAATTCTTTCCTCCCAGTTTAGCTAGCAATTTGAAGATTCTATTATTTCCTTTTAGTATTCTGTTGGGGTTTTGGGAGTTTCCCCTTCTGTTTTCTTTTTCTCTTGAGGAATTATTCCCATATATGTTGCCGGGGCAACAAATTGCTGGGTGCTTGGGAGAAACAAAAGACCTGGCCACAAAGGGAGGGGTCCAAGGGGCTACTCTTTTTCACCTGGGGATTGGGTACACCTCCGGCTGGCTGGTGCTCTCGGCGTGCAGACAAAGAGAGAGGCTGCCATCATGGTAAAATGCATTTGTCAGCCCTGCAGGCTTCTGCTTTTCAGCTGCCTTTCTTCTGCGGTGAGTGGAGCTTGCTCACTGGGGCGCCTGTTGCGCTGGGACCCTGCCACCCCACCTCGTTAAAAGAGGGACCTTTTCACCATCTGCTCGGGTGCCTCAGGGAGAAAGCCTGGGATTTCCAAGCCCGCCTTCCCCTGCCTCACTGGGAGCCGGGCTGCGGCCGCCCTGCCCCTGTCGATGCTTGGAGCCTTCACTACATCGTTGCCCTGCACGCCCTGCCTGCTGCGACATCCCGGGGTTCCTGCTGCA
>VZTI01010895.1:0-10476 GCA_013397865.1 Struthidea cinerea
ATCCCGTCAAAAAATCAACAGGGAAGAGACTATTTTTGTGTAGACATTGCTTGTCGTGCATTAACAAACCTTTAATCATAACATTATGTAGTGCTTCTTAGACTTCTGTCTTCCTATGAAGCACCAAAGACAAAAAATCTCATAGAAATCAAAGCTCAGAATTACAAGGTAGCTTTGAATAGCACTGTTTAATTAAGTAACATTTTCCCTCTTCACAGTAAGAAACAAACTGTCCATGTGAGAGCTGAACAAGTCCTTCATGGCTATTTCTAGGCCTGCTGCAGTGCTGTGGATTCCTGTTTTCGGTGATGGTCTGTACTACAGCAGATAGACAATTCTCCCCACCAGAGAGAAAGTCTTGCCCGTTTTTTGAAAAGACTTAAAGTCACACAAGGCACCTTCCTCCATCTACACTTTTATGTCTTCACTCGGATAAAGTAAATTCATTTTTGCTTTTCTGCTCATTCTTCTAAAGCCAACAATTTTTCCTTCATGTTTGTAGTGAATAAAATACATATTCTACAGTGTTTTCTGAAAGACAGCTCATTAGTCAGCACTAGACGGTAGAAAGTGGCTCTTCTATTTCAGTTACAGAAATAGAACTTTTATATTGGCTTATCCCATTTATAAGGTACATTTCTGAAGTTGCACAAGTATGTGTAGCTCTGATGCCTTAATTAATGCAAAAGTTCACAAAAATAAGCCAGAAGAAAGAACCATCTTGTTACAGCCACTTTGAAATGCAGATGGCTCTGTGAGCTTACAAGGCCTTTGCATAAATGTACTTTGTACTGATTCCTCTTTTTTTGAATCATGATGTGTAGAGCAATTATTTCACCTCAACAAGGAAACTCTGGAAATGTCAAAGGCTCTTCCAACCTATACTGTGACAATGAATTACTGAAGAAATAAGGGGTTTTGCTACTTCACTGAGGAAAGACATTTTGTGACCTTTTGCTGCTTTATGGCAATAATGAGTTTTCTACCAAACTCTGAGTCTTTCTCTTATTTTATTAAAATAAAAACATTTGAGGAATAGCCTTGACCTTAACCTTGGGAGAATGAACAGAATACTGATCTTAAGAAGCATATGAACCCTGAGACACTATAACTTCCTGCCATCATGTTGACAAGGTGTAGGGCTGTGCTGTATACAAACTTAAACAGTGAAGCTCATCTATCTTAATTCACTTAGTTAAATGCTACGAACATCCAGATCTAGTATTATTCCTTCTAATGTCAGTCTTATCATATTAATGTTTGATTCCAAAGGAAGGGTTTATACTAAAATATCATATTCAGTCTCTTACCTTTCAAAATACATACTCTGCTTAATTTCAAGAAGAGTAGACATTTGAAATAGTCACCTTCTTTTTTTGCAACATATTATTTCTTTTCAAAAATACCACACCACAAAAACAATTGAGTTAAATCCAGAATCACTGAAGGCAGCAAAAAATCCCTGTGCACATCAACTGGGTGAAGCATTTATCCAGGTTACTACATTCTTACACAACTACAGAATGAAAAAATCGAAGTTATTCTAAAGAAGAGCAAACTTAATATTACAGCCTACAATGTTAAACATCACAAAAAGAGAGACAGCAAAAAGAAATGTTAGACTTTCACTTCCAATGGGAAAATCAGAAAAACGAGAATAAAATCTTACTTTTCCCAGGAAACAAATTTTAACTGATTGCAATGCAACTTATGAATTATTGAAGATATGTTGTGGTAGCCTTTTATGTGAAACACCCAAATCCTATCTGCATCACTGTAAGGAGGCAATGTTGAAGGTAAAGAGAGCTGAACAGCAACTCTAACAACCTGTGCACAATTAAAATTTTTCAGGCTTATGGCTCAGAGATATTTCATTTGAAAAATGTAAGCTACCATTTACGTCAAGACCTGCATAAAAATATAAAATGCTAGCATTATGTTCAAATAATTATAGAATACAATGAAGAATAAAAAAGCAGTATAGAGGGATTTCTGAATTCCCATCATGACACTTGCATTACACACTTAATCAAGTGACCTAACATTTCTAAATTCTAGGAGAGATTATCTACATCCCAAAGGAAACACGGGGATTAGTATTTATGAGGCTCACCAAACATGCAATCCTCTACTATTAAGTACTGCAGGGACGGATGATTCACACTGAGATGAAGACGGGCTAAGAGCCAAGGCAATGCAGAACCACAGCCCAAACTTCCTGACAGCAAGAGATACACCCTAGAAACTCATCATATAGCTGACAGTCAAAACACCACTTATCTCTGATGTGAATGGCAGAAGAGCTAGCTAGAACAGCAGCCTCCCATTAACGAGTGGAGCTGAGCTCTGCCCAAAACTGCCAGGTCAGCATGACATGCACTGCATGAAGTGGTTGAGGGATCCAGGGTCCTATGTTGGCAACTCCTGCCTTACAAACTTACAGGGGGTCATTGCAATTTATGATTTTCTTGAAATGGGAAGGTGACAGAGTCCAGATGGCCAGCATGCATATGTATAATTTTGCAGAAAAATGGTAACTTGGAGAAGCAAAGACCATATCTGTGTTTTGGCCTGTTCTTGACGGTTCTCCCATTCCAGCTGTCGCTATGTAAGCTCAGTCAGCTAACCATACTGGTCAATTTTCTGCACAGTTTTGACTCGAGAGTGAATTCTAGGTCTTAAGCCTATCACAGATATGGAGTATATTTATCCCATTCAATGTCCACCCAGCACACCCATCCATGCATCTTCTGCTGCTACTGAATAACTCCATTATGACAGATTTTTTCCCATTTTTTCTTCTTTTTTTTACCTTTTTGTTAAATAATTCTAAACAAGCTAGATCATCAGTAATAGAACTGGGGAGGAAGTAATTTGTGTCCTACAAAGTCTCAGGAATCATCTTTTACCTAGGCAAAATAAGTAATAAATGGGACCTAGAGGAGCCTAGAGTGTCTATTCCTTAATCAAGATGAATCATTCTGGTATATGTATGGATATAATATATAATGCTACAGCCATTAGAATGCAATTTTAATGTCCACGAACAACACATCAGTCCCAGAACAGAAAAGGTTTCTCTATTGTAATATATCATATGTTTATTCTGCATATAGCAGATCTAGCCCGTTACAAGCAAGCATTTATTTTGGCAATTAATAGTGCAATATATGAGGTAATGCCTTCTTTCAAATGTCAAGGAGAGCAATGTAAAATTTGATTAATTTTGCTCTAGGCAAATAAAAGTTCGGAGAAAAATCACAAAATGTTTTTATGAGTTCTCTGCTTGGATGTCTGCCTCTGAATAGATATATCTTCCAAATAAATTGACTACAATTAGTAATCTACAATGTTATTATACCTTTGAAGTTTTAGTTTATGGCTAAGTTTGGAATTTTAAATGAAGGTGAAAGTTTTTTTCAGCCCAAGCCAGCCCCACCCAAAACATATTTATTTTGAATACATCTTTCTAATTTAAAGAAATTCAAGTTCTTTTTGAAGAGAAAGTGATGCTACACATGTAGTCTACAAGCTTTTGTGGAAGTCACTAAATTCATTAATAAATTTAGCAAGTCAGATTAAAACTAATACTGTGTGTACTGACAGATTCTGATTAACAACTCTGAATTAAAGGGTACCTTTCCTTTCAGCATGTCATTTAGTTGTGATTCTCAAAATAAAATTCCCTTCTGTGGGATATAAAGTTTCAATGCTGCTTCAAGACAGGCCATCTAGAAATGACTGTGGTCAAAAATAAGTTTGGTTTAGCAGTTAGGGGAATTGAGACTTAAAACCAGTTGGGTTTTAATTTAGCTGAATCACCAAAACTTGATGAAATGCCATAAGGCTGTTTAAAAGACAGCAGATCTTTCACAATGGAAGAGCTGATGTCATCTGCACAGCTGCCAAACCATCAACAACTTGGCTATTTTTTTATTTTTAAAGACACAGTAATGAAAATGAGGCAAAACAATTTTGTTTCTTTTCTCTTCAAATGTATGTATGATTTTTGACTTATGCAATTTTAAAGTTACTTTATGCATTTTATTTGTGCTTTCTTAACCTATACAGTACAGAGAAAATTATACTCTCAACATAATTTTAGCAGTTTTTAATTTTCCTATTTTACTACTGAATCCTTAAACCTAACAAAATGTGGATGTTTCAGACCCAAGCCTGAAAGACAGTAGATTTTTCATAGCAAATTCACATAATTGTAAACTCTCTAATAAACTACAAATCTACATTGAGACCAAGCAATTGAGACATACCTTCATCACTTCTGAAAACAATCAACAGTGTGATGAAGAAACAACCAGAAAGACAAGAGCAATGGCTTTTAGCAAGGAGGGAGAGGAGAAATGACCTCTGAGGCACATGGGTCCAGCTCCATCTGCAGAGCTCACCACACTGGTTTAGCACAGCAAGGTTAACCAGAAGATGTGGCTTCCCACTCCTTCCCCCCGGGGTTCTGGCTCCAGAAGCAGACAGACAGCATTAGGAAGGTTGCCTCTCCCTCTGCCTCCCCTCTTCCAACCACACAGCCTCCTTGCCCCCACCTTGGGGTGCCACTGGCATCTATCAGCCCCTCCAATGTACAGATTCAACCCACATGACAGAGGAAACCAGGCTAGCAAGTTGGATCGGTTCACACAGGTATCCAAGAGTGCCAAAATGAATGCAAAATAAGCACTAGGAGCATGTGGCTGGGAATGGGGAGGGGAGAAAGTAAAGCACATCCCCAGCAGAAACCTGTTGGATCACTTCATCGTGTATCATGAAACAGAAACCTCTGGGTTTAATTCAGAGCCAAGAGAATCAGTCTCACCTGTCCCCAAAAACTCCTTCTAGTCCCATTCTTTGTGCCAAAATGAGCGCTTGGCTATCCAGCATACATCCGGAGGGGGAAGAAAAGGCTTATCAAAACCTGAACCAGTATCCTGACCTGGTTCATAGCCCAGCTCTGTGAGTAGTTTTGGTGACCCATGAGAAAGGGGAGCAGTGGTGAGGCACTGTGGGAAGTAGGATATCCTCTGTGGTAGCAGCAGCAGCCTACTAGCTTAAACTCCATGGAACTACTGCCTCTGGCTGAGGCTCCCAACGTGGTCAGAACTGGTCTTAGCTGGTGAGTCCTGTGGCCAGACCCTCCATCTGCCACCAACCACACAGTGATCCCCTGCTCCCAGTCACACAGCTCCAGGGCAGGTTGATTCAGCCCACTGATGTGGTAGAAACCTTTCCTCCTCTTTTGCCTGGCTACCTAAAACAGCCTGAAAGCTGATCTGGCAGAAGAATCATCTTGTCATCATGTGATTTCTACATCTAACACAAGTGAAGGAGGAAGGATGGAGGAAAAGGAGAGGACAGGCTGACCATCTTGGCAATAGCTCACCACCAGACTGGCCTTGCAACCCCCAAAGACCACAACCCACCCCTCTTCTCATCCCTGTTTTGGAGATCCCACCCTAGGTTTTCATTCCATTGTCTGCTCTTACACAAGTACAATTGTTGTACGTCTGCACCACAAACCAGATCAGTTTGTTGAGAGAAAAGCTTGTTTTTAACCCCAACCACTCCACTGGGCTGGCACAGGTCAGAAGGAGGCTGTAGGCAAGGTTTGCAGCCAGGGAGAGGAACACTTTTCTCAGCACTAAACATGAAATATGAAGAATTACAGTTTAAAACAATGCCTGAGTGTGTCAGACCACATGGAAGGTTTATATTTGAATGAAGAAAGTCTCTCTTCTGAGAGAGAAGATGATTTACTTGAAGTAGTCAGTGAAATAAGACCTAAGCACTTTTTTGTAAAATGTAACAGCAGGCAAACTAGTTCACAGCGTTTTCCCTCTTGTGCTGTTTAGTGTTAACAATAGGAGAAGTGCAGTACTTTGATACAAGATTATTGCAGGGCTACAGTGTTTGCCACTGGACATCAGGTCCTGAAAAAAGGTAAGTAGATGCTGATCAGTAGATTAATCAGATCTGCTGGAGTAACCCCAGTTGATATCCAGAGATCAGAAACCAGCACTCAGTCTGAGAAGCTGAAAAGTTATGTGATGTTACCCCACAAGTGGTAAACACACAGCCCAAGGTCAGTTCTAACCGACCACAACAGCAGAGGTGTTGTCAGCTCTGTAATCAAGGCACCATGTCTTATTACTTTAACTTAACATTCTGTTGAAAACCTGGCTGTAACAGTTGACTTGTCACTAAACTAATTAATGTCTTTCACACATATTCTTCCCTGAAGGAGTGCCTATTTTGGTGTAAAAAATCTGAACAGAACGAAGATCAGTTTTCCTATTTCAGTTAAAAAACCCTGTTAATTACATGAGACATCCCATCATTCCTGCTACTAAATATATATATATATAATCAGTTTATTCTGACAGAGATGAAGATAAATGCATCCATTAAATAAAAATATATTATGGTGAAAGAATGTATACATTACAGGCAAAACCACTCAAGAGTTCAGGAACACTGAACCTGCACTGAGTGAGTAAAATAGTAACTTAATGCTCTACATGTGCCCAACTACAACAGCACTGTCTTCTCGCCTGATTGCCTACAACAACCTGAAAAGTCCTTTTTTTTGTTATGTTTAACAGAATCTTGAGATTTAGTTGCCTATTTGCTGTTCTACAGTACTCTGCAAACTCAAAGATTTGGCTAATCTTATCTTCCAGTTATTATTTCACTTTCAAATTCAAATTTCTACAAAAAAGAAAGCATTAGTTTAATAGGAATATCTCATCTGACACAAGACGATTTAGGTGATGTGATTTTTCCAAGTAGACCAGGACAACAGAAAAATGTGAATAAAGAAGGTAAAAGGTTACACAGGATCTTAGAAAGAACCCAGCAAAACCTGCCAACATGTGTTTTAGCACCACAGGCAAAAGAGTACTCCAATGTCAAAACAGTTAGGACATGGAAACTATGAACAGTTAAGGAAAGAGCAGGACTCCAGACTGACACAGTTTATCATCTTGGTGACAAGAAGATTGCATGGACAGTTTAAGATGCTTTTTAAAAAAAATAACCCAACAAAACATGAAGAGAGCCATGACTACTGAAAATCTGAAAGTACTTGTACGTTCCAAGTTTTGTGTCTCCCTAATCTATCCACAATAGATACACCAGCATAATTTTTCTAGATGTTAATTCTAAACTTATTACTCAGTTTCAATAAACGAAAAACAGACACTAAGTAGAAATCAGCTGACTTGCATACATATACAATTACTCCTAATAACTCAGGCTGCTAAACAGAAATTTTAATCCTTATATGACAAAGCATAATTTCACTAGGAGACACAAAGTAATTTGCCAAAAGAACAGGCTTTTGCTGAGAAGAGACAGGAAAACCCTATATGGTGCACAAGAACATTATGCAAGAAGAGTTAAGTTTTTGGTTTTAATTACTGCAGTTTTGAAAAGGTATATAAAAACATAGTAAATTTACAGGAATGCATATAACTTCCTCTGTTCATGATTCTTAAAAGCCACATCTCATCCAGCACAAGAGTTCCACTTACTACAGCTTCTGAGCCCCAGCCCTGCTCCCTGCTCACATTTCATCCAATGCACTGAAAAACTAAGGACACAATGTATGTAGCGAACAGTGAACTATCATCAGAGCATGGCACCACGGAAGAGATTTGGGGCCATATTTCCAAAGAGCTCAGGTTCCTGAAAACCTCCTTTGCTCATCCCCCTTCTGCTTACTCCAGGCATTTGTCTACTCAAACACCTCCGCTGAGCTCTATCACAGGCCATTCCCACAAGGAAAAGATGGTCTCCAAAGTATTCCTGAGAATACCTCACCAGGCCACAACAACGTACAGGAATGCTGTGACTCACTGAGCATTTTTTGAAGGGAAATTGGAGTAGCTACACCTTAATTCAATCAGTATGTAGGAATTACCTGCAAGCAGTGCTGCCCAGCACTAGATAGGCACAACATTGCTCCTTCTCAGAAGAGCATCACAGAACCAGATGTGCATTGCAAAAGGCCACCTCACCCATTTCCATCCAGTTATTGCAGCACAACGTGTGTTTGTCTTGCAGGCAACAGATACTGTCTCCATTGCACTACTTTTTCTCTGCCTGGATTTACTTCTTTATATAATGAAATACAGAAATGCTATAAAAACACTGGAAGGGACCTGTTCCAATGTTCTGTATGTAAAAAACGTCTGCCTTAAAAGTTTGTTGTCCTTAGCAAACTAGCAATATTGAATCATAAAACAGATGGCGCTCAAAAAGAGCTATAGAATTAGCAAACTTCAGCTCCAATTCATGTGATTGTAGCATTAAGGATCCAATCCACATGATTATGGAACAAAAGCAATCACAAGGCTTGGAACTTCTCAGCTCCTCACAAACTCAAGCTTTCCATTTGCAAGGTCATATTATACGGCTGTATCAAGATGCATTAGGGTGAGCAGTTCATTTGGAACTCTGGAGAGAGGGTTTGGAAAGGGTTGCTGGCAGTGTGCCTCCCTGTGCACCTCAAGCACACAGCTGCTCCTCAAGGTTTCCATGTCCCAAACTACTTTATTCATTACTCAGCAGTGTTTCAGAGCTCTCTGAAATAGAAAGCCCATATTGATCACGTTGAATTACTCACACCATCCAGGGGATGACGTTTCTGCATTTTAAAGCTATTTACTTAAAAGCCAAAGGCATCCCACTGTATTTTGTTTCACCTGGAAGAAAATACTTCACTTACGGAAGACAGGAAATGTTCAGAAGACAAACTGTACGTTTAATAAATCTTGAGCATACTCACATGGGAAGTCATCCACAAACATGGGGTCTATGTTATGCAGCAGTTCCACTCTGGGAGAAGGTCTTCCTTCACTAAGAGAGATTTCAAAAGGAAATGTTAATTACCTTCTACAGCTCATTAGGATTCTGCATCCTTTATTTTAAGGCTTTTCGTCATCTTAATAGAGAGTGAGCTCATAACTGTAAATTGATTATTATCAATTTTAATCTGAATGGTCTTTTCCAGCTGAGCAGCAACAACTGCTGCCCCTACAAGTTTCCCTAACTTCAGTGGTGTTTATTTGGATTATTCATAAGTTTACAGAGTACAGAATTGGCTCTGCCTAAGCAGGGTTTTACAAAAATCAACTTTAAGAGTGAAATTTCGCAGCATAAGCTGTCATGGCACTTGCTGTGCTCTCTGCATACCTGAGCAAGTGCTGGAAGCATTATGGCTGGGTGCCTCAAAAAACACCACAGGCATTGCTATCCCACAAAAAAAACACCTTTGATTTCTAATTGAGGTCACCAGGATTATTTAGATACTCTGAATCTCACTGTGTTAAAAAAAAATTCATCCTTCTTTTTCTAGACATTCACTACATAGAGATGGTGTGGAATAAGCCTCTGAACTCACCCATAAATTTTCTTAGCTAAGTAAATCCCAGACCTAAAAAACTGAGTAAAGGAAATTTACTCCCTTATAAAGGGCAACATGAGTAGGAAGACATAATTAGAAAGAACCTTGGCTACATGAAGACACAACAATAATTTATTATTTGACATTGAACCTAAATACATCCTTTCAGAAATTTCCAAATAATTTGACTTGTTTTTTCTTTCATTAAAGAGCTTAACTTAAGGCATAAAAATTCAACCAGGGCCCCTAAGCTTCTTGACATTAAGAATAAAAAAATCAGGTAATAAAAACCTCAGTGGAGACCCAAAAAATTACAGTTATTTTAATATATAAAATATAGCATTAAACAATATTTACCTTATTTAAAATTTTCAGTAACAAACAATTAAAATAGTATTTTTCTATTACAGTTCTAAAACCATTTCTGGATGCTACATTTTGAGTGAGTACAGAACTTAACAAGAAGAACTAAAAATTTAAATGTGTTCAAGTAACATAGTATTGTAATTAATACAGAGTAATTACAGTAATTAAGCTACAGTGTTAGTAATTCTATGTATAGAAACTGCCACAAAAACGTTTTTCCCAAAATGTGGGTGAAAGGTTAACTGTCCAGCCCCTCGTATCTATAGTAGTCACACTCTTAATCAAAGAATGCTTGGCCTTATTTAAACATATTTTATCTTAGATTTAATAATCTCTGTCTCTATGTGCTTCATTGACAGCTGTGGTCAAGTGTGCCTTTCACCATCTGTTCATAGGTAACAATAACAAGAACCAGTTAGCAAAAGTTAAACTAGGATTCAAATTTATAGCCTGTGATTGACTCTGCAATAACTGCCTGGGAAGGTTTTCTTGCAATTTCTGAGCTGTATCTACATGTTTCAGTGTATTTTAAAAGAAAGAAAGCACCAGAGTTGTGCTAAGTAATCCAGTATCTTCCAGCAGAGTCAAATACAGAAGAATTAAGTAACTTACTTTCTCATCTTTATAGATTCAATACTCATACAGACCCACTCAGTATTCACATAGTGTGGTGTGGCCAGCAGGGCCTGGGAGGG